>CAEGAF010140489.1:0-21687 GCA_903067075.1 Micropoecilia bifurca
CCCCCCCCCCCCCCCCCCCCCCCCCCCCCCCCCCCCCCCCCCCCCCCCCCCCCCCCCCCCCCCCCCCCCCCCGAGCTCACTGCCCTGTATGAACAGATCTAGAGCAAGTCTTAGCTGCAGGACAGATGATGGCCCCACGTTTGACTGTTGGATACTTTATACTCTGATGAGTTCTTGACAAAGCATCACTCCTCCACCACTGTGCTTTAGAGTTGGTTTAAGCATCGCTTTTCTTGGTCACCATGTGATTTGGATGGATACAACTTTGGAAACACAAATTAGAGAGGAGAGGCTTTCTACTGAGTTACACTTATCTTTCTTATTTTAATTTCTAATTAAGCATTCACAACCTGAGGGAGGTACATAAATTTTGATATGTGACTCATCATTGCATATTTAACATTGGGGTTTTGCTGCTGTGTCTCCTTCTAGAAGGTTTGACCATCATTTCTTAGAAGTTTTTCTCTTCTGAGTAACCCTTGTCATTGTGCAGGATTGAGCATCAATTTGCTTGGAAATTTCCTAATAACCCACATATGATTAAACGGCGACAACAAATGATCCTAAAAGTTAATTGATGACGACCGCTTCCTTGACATTGTACAAGACATTCATGCGTGCTTCGCTGCAAAATGTCCAATATTTTGGATATTTCAGCAGCAGTTTCTTTCATTATGCCCGGATACGTGCAGACGTATTCTGCTGAAAGCCTTTTGTCTGCCTTCGTCTTGCGGTGACTGTACAGTCCTACCACCACAACGGCCTCAAATTGCACTTATTCCGCTCACATGGGGTAGATTATTATAAAAATGGGGAATATGTAGAGCATTAAGGTTGATGTCAAGGCTCTGACCTCATCACTCCCCACAAGGAAACACTGAGCTCAACTCAGCGGGGACTGGAGGGTTATTAGAGTGTGCAGGCATGCAGCAAAAGAACGAGTGGAGCACTGACGGCTTAAGTACTCCACTGTGATTGAAAGGGTTTGTTCGTTGGATATGCGGTGCTTTGTGGGGAGCGTGACATATAAGAAAAGTAGGAGACCCAAACGGGGCTTTCTGGCTTACAGGTTTAGCTTAATTTTTTTTTTGTATATTTGTGGAGAATTTTGCCTCTACATCTTGTGCACCCTAGAGGTTACTGGGGACCATTTGAAAAAAGCAGAAGAGCACACCAATTCTACACTGAAACAGTGTCAACAGCCAGGTGGTAAACAGACATCTCTGTGTGCTAATTGCTGCGCCAGGGTGCCCTGAACCTCAATAACTTAAAAAACCTGAAATGTCTCTCGCTAAGGGCTGCTTTAAGGTACGAACAGAGAGAAACGAAGGTGCTTACGGCGTCTCCTTAAAGACAATTTGTACAAAAGTCTTTGGGGTCTGTAAAAACAGCACAAATCATATCATAATTTGGTAAAATATGACCACTTGCCATTCATGCTCATCCACTTGCTATTGTTTACTTTTGCTGCACATGGGATTAGCTCAGTTATTGCGTTGCAACTTCTCATAGTCTCATAAAGAAAGCTAATGACATTAGCACCGGTTAACATTAGCATGGTTTTGATGCTCATGTATGTAGGAGCTACGTTAACGTATCAGTCCATACATTCATTTTTATACAGGGTCACTGTGTGGTAAAGTCAGAACTTAGTGAACAAACAACATCATGAAGGCAAAGAAAGAAAAAAATGGCTGACAGATTGGGGATGAAGATGTCGGGAAGATCTAAGTGCACTTTCACAAACAGCACCCTGCGCTTTAAACGCCTCCAAGAGCATTGTTCCAGGTATGACTTGACAATAGTCAGAACAATGTCGCACAACTGAAAGCCTAGGAAGACCTGTGCTGAAATTCTGGAGGCAAGAGCTGTTGACAGGATGACTACAAGTCAAGCACCACACAGTTCTGTCGTCTGGGTAATGGTGGCGAAAAGAAAGCCATCGTTGAATGAAAGTCATTCAGCAGACAAAGCAAACATGCTCTCTGGTTAGATGAGAGCGAAAAAAAAACAGCAAAAAAACATTTTTTACCTAAATGCAAAATGCTATAAATGTGGAAGATAACTGATAACAGACATCATCATCCATACCATGAAACACGGTGGTGGCAGCATCATGTGGTGAGGCAGGAATAATCCCAGTAAGTGTATTGTGCATTTTATTGTAATGCAACAAAATATGAAAAACATGGGTATGAATAACATTTTACATGGCGCTGTAGATAAGTGTACTAAGAGATTGTTTTTTTGTTGGGTTTTTTTTTAATTTTCTTTTGTAATCTCACTACAGGGCAGTTGGACAAACGGTAACAAAAATTACTCTTTTTTTTGTTGTTGTTAGCTATGCTGAAAATGTCATTCCATGACTCCTGAGTGGCTCGTCGCCCCTTCAGACACATCAGTCTTACATGTCACAATATGGTAACATACACACACACACAGAGAGAGAGAGAACGCCTGCAATCTTGTGTAACCTCAATTTACTTTACAGACTCATAGCTGTTAATGCTGTTATAAGCTCTCACTCGTTCTCCTGCTCACGCTAACCGCAAAATGATGTGAAAAACACACTTTCGCTCAGACCCGATGCATACACACTTGCATATGGATCTTGTATCTTGTAAGCATCTATCAAACACAACAAGTTGCCATTAGTCAGGGGAAGTCATGTCTCTCTTCTTCTGCCTCTCTTCCTGTACTGACCACCTTCATAAAGTAGAACAGAGCGAAGCCGCTGATAAATTCTGAGCGATGTCCCGGCCTGACTCTTCCTGCAGGGAAAATGTCAAAAATGGTCTGATACCTACATCTAACATATAAACCCTGTTTATGGGACGGACTGACAGACTCAGACACGTGGACGTGCCGCGACCGATGTGGAGGCCCGATTGCAGGGGAGGCTCGTTTTCTGTGGATGGGTTGGGGGTTGTAAAACAAATGGAGGTCTGGATGAAGCGAGGAGACTATAAATGAGAACTTATGACATAAAAAAAAAAGAAAAAAGAGAGGAGATGAAGAAATAGATGGTGGTAAGAGAAAAGAGATGTGATCAGGTTTTCTTCTCCAGTGCCCTTCAGAACAGAGGACACATTGTCCTCAAGATTGTGCTAAAGCAGCTTCCCTGTAGCACTTATCTCATGCCAAGTCACGCCACAGAGCCGAGCAATATTTCACTCTAATTCAGGTCAGTAGTGTTCATATATCTTGTGGCGGGCTCCCGTTCGCTCGACGCCTTCTAGAGGCAGTAATGAAGAACACCATGAAATTACGACTATTTATAACACTTTTTTTTTTTTTTAAGATTTATTTCATGACCGGGATCGGGACGGTTTGGGTGAGGAAAACGCACATTCGGTTAAAATGTCAAATCGTCGTTAGCAGGGGAAATAAATTCCCTTTAATCTGCCTGTTTTTCGCTGTAAACAAATTTCCAATTTGAATGCGATTGCCGTTGCAATATTAGCTCAGAGGAAAAAATAACGTCGTGATGCTGGAGTTTTTTTTTGTTTTTTTTTTTTGCAGAAGCAGCAAATATTAGAGCAGAATCCATAAGTTCAGGACCACCTCAGGCAAGGAAACCAGAGAGGTGAAGATTTTTTAATTGAGGAAAATGGAACGGACAGGCACATTTTTTTATGGGTTCCTGGCTCAGTATATTTTCCTTTCGCATTCTGTTTATTAGGAGTAGAGTGGACCAACATAAGTTTTTGCCCTAGGCTCTGCTTTTTTTTCTCTCTTCCATATATTTTTTAAAAATAGTTATAATGCAAGTGTCCTGGCCCCCTCAATAGATCCTTTTCAAACACAAAATGCTTAGCTGAGGAGAAATCTCTCAGGCAATAAGGGGAGAGAAAAAAAAATTAATTCGGTAGCAATATGATAATCTTATAAAGATTCCACTGAAGACACTCGGTCAATTGATATGGTCACCGCACATGAAGGGAATTCATACATTAAAGCTAACAGATATTTCTGTAGAATTATTCAGTCGTCTGTCACCAAGAGAACAAATCATAGTCTTTTTTTTTTCCTGTTTAAGTTACCGTAAATCTATATTTAAATAGAAAATCTAACCTCCTAAAAAGCAAGCTGTACACATTGCATAACGGCCCTTTTTATTGTCTTTGATGTATTTTCTCCCCTTTACTCTCACTTTTTTTTTAACACTTCCCCTCCTCCCTCCTCAAAACGTTTTTACTTGTACGCTGAATGGCTGCAATAAAAAGTCAGAGGTTTGTGTGAGAATGCTGCATGTGTTTCAGGCGAATGCATCGACACCCCCCCAAAAAAACTTGTGGAAGCGTTGCTTGAAGACGAGCAAGGCCAGATTTCATTACCAATGATCTTCTGTGATCATTTCAAATCCACGTGACGTTTCATTCATTCATTCACCAAAAGACGATCACAAGAAGGATCTGAGGCCCTTGCCAGAAAGCGGGTTTGCTCGTTCCGTCTTTGGGTCTGTTGAGCCAGCGTTTCACTAGCACTACAACGTATGGTGTTAGTTAAAGACACATAGGGGGCGATGATGAGCGGGATTGTGCCGGAAGAAGAACAGAACTGATAAGAAAGAATAAAATGATTTCTCATCAGGATTTAAAGTCTTTGTTCTTGCAGTTCCCCAGAGCTGTTTTTTTCTTCTTCTCTTGGTCTGACGCACCATTTTCTTTTACACTTGTGCAACTGGCATCACAGTTTAAATAGAACTATTATTGTTGTAGGCAATCAGTGAGGCTGATTGCAAGGACCCTAGTGGTCAAGTACAAATGACTAAACTTACATCACATGTTCTTTGTGGTCAAGCCGACAGTAGAGCACACCGAGGTACAACTTCAATCTTATAACCAGACCAATCCTATCGTTGGCACCACCTGCCATTTGTCATATGCCTATAATTTCAGACAACATCAGGGGGAGGAAGAAAGACAGAAAGAGTCCAGTTGGACAGAGAAAAGTTGCATGTGTAAGTCTAAGTTGCACAAGTTCATACTGCATGTAGGACCACCGTACTGGCAGATCATGCAACTATTTAAGGTTAAACGAGCGGAATGCAACATCTACTCATTTTATGGATAAAAAGTATGCAAAGAAAGCAATCACATGGAAAAATAAAGACGGTTATTGTCAACTCTGTTCTCTTTGGCTTTTCCACAACAGTATCCAGCAGTTTGGTTGACATCAGAGTCAACTTTTAGCTTCCGACTCAAATATGGTTCAGAATCTATAAATCTATATTGTGAACTCTTGCCATTATGAATTCATGATTGTATTATCAGTGTGCATTTGTTATTAAAAAAAACAATAATAAAAGCTACATTATTTGGATGGCATCTTTAAAGTGCATTGTTGCTTTCATCAAAATGCTTTTCACCTAATCGTGATGATTTCATCTAAAACCATTTTTACTCTTAGTTCAGTGGCGTCCTTTTTCCACTTTTAAAACAGAAAGAAAAGGAGCAATTACGACTGCAACACATTGATTCCTGCGTATACAAAAAAGGGTACATATGCAGAACTTTAATGTTGTCTCTGTCCTTAAGTGGGAGCAAAGGGGCCACTTCACTTGAATATCATTGGCCTGGCGCGGATCTAAAGCCCAATACAAATCAGGCTCGTTTTAAACGCTCATTATGAAACAGCCTGGTCGAGCCAAGATTACCTAACAAGTCATAAACGTGTTACTCACATCCTACAATTTGCACGACAGAAAAGAGAAAAGAGACGCGGCTTGGAAATTCAAATCTCATCATTTCAGCACGCAAATACATTTTTAAAATTAATTTTTTTTTTTTTTTTTGCTCTAAAAAGATCCGCGTGAGTCAGCAGACTCATGCGGATTCCTTTTCACTTTTCTATTTTGTTGGTGCATGTTTACCCCTCTCGCCGTTTTGGCAGAAGGAACTGAGGTAATGCTGTGAGTCAGCAAAGCAGTTGTATTGGGCCGTCCAATCGATGCCAGCACTTGTTAACAGTGTTAATTTTCAAAATGGCGCTGTAGTACTGTTGCAGAATTTATTGGCAGCCGTGTCAGCTCCCGTTAAAGGCGGCTCTGCTGGTTCCCCTGTCCGTCCCGAGTCTCGATCTGACCGCGGCGGCCAGCGGATCCGCAGCAGGAGGGGCTTTTACTGGTTGACTGCTGAGGTTCTTAAGGCAGAGATGACGCCGTGCGATAAAAGTCTCAGTTTTGATCTGCCACGTTTCCCCGTTGTGCATTTTTGTTGTTTTATTTTCCTCTTTTACTACCCCACAATCCTTTGCTGCAGATTTTAAATACCAAGTGGTAAAGCAGTTATGGATGCTACCGATTTATTTCTTCCTAGCTCTTTCGAGGTCCTTCCATTTGTCTCTGCTGACTTTATAGCATAGTTGGAATTTTCCCGAGAAAACTATTTAGCTTAGAGGTTTTTTTTCCCTTTGAGCCACTTACAGAAAAAAGGAGTAACCTAAAAATAAATACCAAATTATCAAACGTTGTCAGGAGTCAGTTGGCTATTTACACTCCCTGCAGACACAGAGGACCATTAGCCTTTATCTTAATTTGTTTCTTAGCCTCTGACTAATGGATGTTCAATAGTCACCCTGATTTTATGTCGAAAGGCCTTTTTAGACACGGGATATGTAACATTAATGGCTTCATCAATCTGTTCAGCTGACGGTGTCCAGCCATTCAGACAGGGGCCACTTTTTAAATCCTAATGGCTTCATTCATACACACAACCACGATGAGAAAAGCCAACATTACTCGGAGGACATCTGCCATTAATTTGAGACTTGACACCAAAAAACAAGATCCAAGACTCCTTATGCTACTGAAATCAGATATTAACATACACTGTATAAAAAGATGAATATTTCCCTAATTAATTTCTTCAAAGTATAAAGTTTAAATAAGTTTCATGTGCGCTCGGTGCCATCGCCTGCAAACTGTATGACTTTGGTCAGATGTTTTGGGAATCCACAAGTTCACGACAATAGTTTGCTGGAATTTTGACTGATTCCTCCTGACGAAATCGATGCAACCAAGTCAGATTTGCAGGCCGTCTTAGTCACACAACATTGTGCTCTACCCACAAATTATCAGTGAGACAGAGACGAGCAATTTGTGTCTTTTATGTAGTGAATGAAAACATCTGTTTTCAATTGTTGAACACAATTTTTCTCTCCCTATTTCATGTGTTCAAACAGCCAGTGACCTAAAACAATCAACTCCTGCTGATGCTGCTTATGGGTTCAGATATTCAGTGGAAATGACAGTAGGAAATAGTAAAAACATCAACATGTTTAAATTTAAAGAGACAGTATTATCTGTTTGCCAGCCACAGTTTCATTTCATAGCACAATCACGAAATTATGTCACCTTCAGTGGTTATACATCAAACATGACTTAAATGAAATTTAACCTTGGCTTTCAGCACATTGAAATTTGGCTTCTGTCTCTTTAAGAAGTTCCTGCTCTTTCAAACACTCCACCTTCAGCAGGTCATCACATCCTCTATTAAGCATTTATGAACGTTCGTTGGAGCTCTAGACTGAGAAATAGTTTGCACAATGAGCTCAGCAGACGCGTTGTTTCACCAGGTGTTTGCTACTTGCTGCAGCTAGTCTGAAGGAGCAGAGTGGGGGGAGTTGTGGCGGACAGGGTACGTTGCAATGCAGAAACTCATATTGGAAGCTGCAGCTCTGAGGAGGAGCATTGAAGACGGTAGCTTGGTTCCCGCAAGCGTTTCGCAAACCCGAATGGTTGCTACGGGAGATTCAAGGATTTCACAAGCATGCATGAAGGAATCATGCTGTGCCTTTGATGAGGGAATAACGTTATAGCATTATGCAAAGCTAAAAAAAAGTCAATTTTACATCATACTGCCCCTTTAAGAGTTATTGTTATAAATGTTAACGTGGACGAGCCTCAATTGGGCAAGTTTGCGCTTAAAGCAATCTTTTAATTTTGTTGATGTTTTGGAGCAGAGTCCTGACCTGACCAGAATGCCTCCCAGTCAGTAAGTTCATTACTGAAGATAAATCATCAAAGTGCTGTCATAGTCAGTGGATTAGAATATCACTGAAAAAGTTCATTTATTTCAGTAACTCAATTGACTAAATAAAATACATTATATGGATCCATTACACACAGACGGATATTTTTTTCAAGCCCTTATTTCTGTTAGCTGTGAATTTCCCCTTGCTGATGATGAAAGACGTTTAAGTTGAAATTTACTGAAATGTTGTTGCCAGTCATTTTAGCCTGTTTGTGCGTTGCAGTGAGAGAAGGATCCACTCTAGAGCTCTGCTCAGCAGTGTTGTTGAGTTGAAAATGCCTAATATAACATTCCCTCAAACCGCCGACATTTTGTGATTTGTTATTTTAAAATGAGCTTTTAAAATCCGAGCACGTGGAAAACAGACAAGTTCTTCAAATTGAGATTGCTCCGACTTGCTCTGTATTCCGCATGTTACACTCCCTACTCATAACACACACAGCAGAGGGCTAAAAACGAGATATTCCCTTTCAAATGTGTTGAGAAGAGTTGAGATTTGGATTATTTGTCAGTGACAGTCTGGCGAGAGGATCCAAATTCACGGAGAAATGCTCAGAGGAAGCGTCAGTGAAGCCAATAAAAATATATAATAATGAAAACTGAGACATATAAAGACTAAGCTTAAAGTAAAAAAAAAAAAAAAAAAAAAATGCAATCAAAAAGAAACGGACAAAAACAAGAGAAAGAAACATGGAGCGTTGGCAACCGAAAAACAGTTTGGGGTTGAGCACAGAAAACCGAAAATGGAACCAGATGGAAAAAGAGGACCAACAGAGAAACCCGAGGCTGGACGCCACTTAAAACCAACGGAGGGACTCAAATGGGAAACGGTGGCTGGATGAAAATCATACAAGAGACCCAGAAACATGAACACAGAGAAAAAGCTAAGCAGAACACAAGTAGGATAGTAGTTTAAAAAGAAAAAAACGGCAACAATGAAATTCACAGGAGTAACAGGAACATATTCCATAAAAACAGAATATATTAAAGATAAGAGACTGCCAAAATATAGTAGGAAAGCACGTCTACAGAGACAAACAGCGACTAACGAGTAAAGTGCCTCGACTGTTACAGGAAAACCTTTGTGGCAGAATAATCAAAGCGCATTTAAACTGTGACAGCAACTTGTCAGGGAAAGAAAACAAGCAACTCAAGGGCGAAAGATGTCAGAAGAATAGCCGACGGATGACCCAACACAATACGGTCCAGCAGAGACTGCTTCATATTTAAATCAGTCAAACCCGTTAAGTTATAATTAAATATTCTCAAAGGAGTCAGAAATACAACATTTTCTTTTCTCCCCCATCACAATTAGCCGGAGAGCTGGCCTGCAGAGTAAGGCTATTGTACATCCCTCGTGTCTCGTACGCTGTAAGAAATGCAGGTCAGATGTAATTCCTTGCTTGTACTTAAAGAATGAGATATTGATCATGGCACGCCGCGCTGATTTTCCTGCATTACGTAAATCAGATCTTGATTGACAGCTTCCCTAAGACCCAGACGTGTCTGCCTCATCGACTGCTGCCGATTTCATCGGGCGCACCTGCCTTCAAGCCGGGCCGCTGGGCAGCCCCTGCTTTCAAATTAGCATCTGCTGCGTCTCCCATTTATTAACAGTGGACACTTTCCAAAAACCTAATAATATTGCTGGAATTTTCTCAATAGCATGCCTGGGACCGCACGAGCCTAAGTGATTAGTTTTGCGGCGGCGGGAAAAACGCCTGGAGGTAGATTGTCAACGAAGAGGCTAGGAGGTCCTGCGCAGGAAGGCATTCATTCCTCCAGCTATTTAATTATGAGGGCGAGAGACCCTTGGGTGCATAGCTTTATTCTCCCACCAAAGTGGCTCGCTAACAAACTCCGCTGAGTGCCTTTGATTGATCTGAAGCCATTTAAAGCAGCCATGAAAAGACAAAGGCAGTGGCAGAAAGAAGGGAGCTGTGGGGGGGGGAGAGGTAACAGGTAAGCGGGGATAGAAAATGGAAGGTTGTGAGACGAGGAATACTGTGGCGGGAGGATTAAAGGAGGCAGGGAAAAAAAAGGTAGAAGGGAAAAGAAAGAGAAGGGGGGTGTCAGCAGGGAGGGAAGCACATCGCCACGGAGATGGAAAGAGGGATGAAGGGGAGCAAAGATGTGTGGCTGGATGGATGAGAGGAGAAGCAGGAGGAGATGGAGGAGGCGAAGGAGGAGGGGGGGGGTGTCTTTCCTGGCACAGCAGTTTCCTGCACACATGCACACACACACACAACTACACACGTAGTCACGCGTGCTTTTATACACAACGTTGCACAAAAACACACTTTGTTAAGCCGCCGTTAGCACTTCCACATCGTCAAGGGAACAGATATTGATACATTTGCATAAAAGGGCATTATGCTCTAAACCAGTGGACAGTGCCGTGTCGATAGCTGGGGCCAGATAAGATAAACTTTTTATTCACATTTTCCATCCCACCCAGGAACCTTGTACCCACACACCAAGTTTCCATTTACTGCATACACTTTTTTTTTTTTAACTCTAGGCAGGGAAAATGCCCTTTTCCTACATTTCCCCCTTCCGCTTCCCTGCAAACATCCTCGCCAAACAAGCACATCGATTCTGTGTGTTTTGTTGTGCAGCTAACATCTTTGCCTCTCCTGTGCCTCTCTCCTCTTATCTGCTTTACTTAACTCCCAGAGTGCGAACTTTTTCAATTATCCCTGCCTCTACCTCAGAGGGTTAGGGGCGAAGGCACTGTTTTGGCAGAATAAAGAGCCTGCAGAGGAAAGAGTAGGTTCGGTGTAGACCGGGTAGGGGAGGTTGGCTGGGTTTGGAGGGGAGGTTTAAGGGGTGGAATGGGACGGAGGAAGGGGTAGGAAGGGAGGCGTAGAGGGGGGGGGGGGAACTACAGCAGAGAAGATTCCGCAGTGACTCTGTTCCAACAAGTCATCTTTCATTTTTATGGCTTCAATCAAGCGTCCTTGGAGCCTAAATACACTCTGATCATGCACTCTTATACTGGCTGGAAGGCTGGGAAGACTTTAAAGACAGTATGTGCGCCGGTCCTCCTGTGTGCATCGGTTTTAATGCCTGCCGTTTAGCAGCAAACCCTGTCCTGTCTCTGCTCTGCTTTGGCAGCAGAACAGGAACCAACACTATGTACAGCTTTTTTTTTTCCGCTCACCTCACCGTCCTCCCCGGTGTAGCTCACTGTCCAGCACTGTTCATCCTTCACCTCACTGTCATACAGGCTCTCACACCTGCTGTGTCTCTTCTTTAACAGGAAGCTGCAGAAGTTTGTCACTTTCATCGTTTGTGCGTGTTATGGATATCTTCCATTTTTATCACTAACTTTGTTAAAAATAGAGCTTAAAAAAAGCTCATGAGCTTGAAAGGCAGGCCGTATAGAATATGCCATTTTTAAGTCTTTTAGGGAAAGGTCTGAATTCATATCAAGCTAAAGTTTTAGGCTTGAATAGCAAGTGTTTAGACCTGGGGCACACTATTAATCTGAACATTGAACTATATAAATAGATATGAACCAGCATGACAATCTAACGGTTGGCTATCCTGGCATTAAAGTGTCGCTTTAATTGATCAAAATACTTTTTTTAAACAGTGCTTTTGCTACTTAAAGGTAGCGTAGACAGTCAGTTATAGTAGAGCCATCTGACATTTATTGATTTGGGGAAAAAAATCTATTTAGAGCCAAATTTGTGTTTGTTGAAAGCAAGGGGAAAGTGGAGCTAACTCCCAGTGGCAGCATTTAGTGACTCTACCATCTACACCAGTGATTCCCAAATCTTCTACCTCCTGACCCACAAAATAAAACTGGAACAGGGTCACGACCCCAAATTTTTGTTAAGCTTATGCTTTCCCATAGTCGTTTTTGGTATTTTATATTCGTTTCTGAAGCAGACGTCATGACCCTTTATCCATATGTGGGAACTTTCCTACGCATTACCCAGCCAAGGAAAACTCTAGTCGCCTGTGCTTTTTCTTTGCCATCTTAATAAAATTTCTCTAAACCCTAGGAATGACATGAAAATGATTTGCAGTTAAATGTTCATCTTTCTAAAACCTACCTATGTAGGGATATCTCTTGATATTTGGAAATAAAATGCTTAATAAGGATTACATTTTAATGACACAGAGTTAAACTTTTTGTTGTGAATATAACTACATGGTCAATTTTTTCTACAACTTGTGACGTTTGTATCTGAGCTCGCTGGTTAAGTGGTCTTGCGCTGTGCTAATCCAGGTCAAACTCTCTAACAAGCTGGATTTCTTAACCCTGAGGCAATTGTCAGAATCATATTTTAACTGTGGTTGCCAGGGAAAAGAGCGGCATGATGTGATAGAGAGCTCCTCTGCATTCACAAAATTAGAACAATTTTTTGTGAAACTTTATCGTTGCTAATCAGCTGAATTGAAGATAACTCTAGATTGAGGCATTTTAAAACCAGCTACTGTCCTGATATTTTACAGTTTTATGTAAAATAGTTTCCTGCCTGTAATGTCTGAACACATAAAGAATAAAATCCAGACCTTAAATCCTTTATCTGAGTTATTACAATAGTGGAGTACATCTTGGCTAAAAATGCTTAGAATGTACCAATTTGTATTGAGTTAATTTTAAAAACAATTCAATCCAATTAAGTCTTTAAGATGTCCTAACGCGTACACCGATTACATTATGTTTTAAAAGTGTGTGGTGTTATTTTTTTTTGGGGGGGGGGGTGTAGGGAGGGTTGCCTGTGATGAATGTATTTCAAGGAAATTTGGAATAAGAGCATCCATAAAGGCTCGCGAGTGTGGAAAAATTGAGATTAATAAAGTTGCTGCGAATGTTCACCTTGCCCAGAGAAATCCGGCTTCAAAAAGCCAACCGTCACCTTCATGTTCGCCGCGCCGCTGCTACAGAGCTACAGGCTCGTGTAATTCCATCTGTCAGCGTCTGCCACACTGGGATGCACTCTGTGTATGTAAAGGTGTGTGTTTTCAGCAGGTGTCCATCCTGGAGTGCGTACAGCAGCAGCATGACACCTTTCCATGTCCCATTCGCATCCTTCACTTTCTTATTAAGTCCTGCTTTTACTCGCTTTGTTTTTTCCCCCCCTCCATCTCTCTCCTATGCCTCCCTATTGCCTTATTTATTTATCTGCCTTGTTTTTTTCTCCCCTCGATGCCTCTACTTCTTCCTGGTCCATCCATCTCCTCCACTCCCCACTTTTGTTTTACGTCTCGCGTCCTTTCCTTTGCCTCTTATCGCCTTCCTTCTCCCCCCCCCTCTATATTTTCCTCCTACTCATTTCCCACCTGTATGGGATTGCTGCTCAGAGCCACCGAGCCCAGAGCATGTAATACCCTGACCAGAGTTATTTAGCTGCACAATGACAGGTAGGGAAATGAAATCACCACTCCGCCGCGTGTGTGTTTTTTCGTTTCGTTCCCCTTTACTGTTTCTCCTTCCCATTTATGAGACCCTGCTGCAGGGCTATTTTTAGTCAGCTGCCACCTTCTCGCTGGTTTGTAAAATCCATCTGCCAGACATTCACTTAGGCTGAAATTCCCCGTCATGATTGCTGAATAATAATGTCATCTGGAGCTCTGTGTTAGCATGAGAAAAGCGCCACAGTTGCGTCTTATCTCACACGGTCCGCTTTCTCTGTAATTATTCTCGAGGCATTTTAGATCAGTTGCCCACAATGGAATGAAACTCAAATGTTTTAGGCTATTACTTGATAATAAAGTGATCATAGAAAAGGTTTTTAGGTGCGTTTCCCACCTCTTCTGCGTCGAGCCGGTTTTAGGAATGCGATCTTCAAATTCACTTTTTTTTTTTCTTGAATTATTAAAGGACTCGATATTCATTGGTATTGCACCTGCATGTGGGATTTTTGAAGGTTTCTCTCATGTTGCTGCTCGAGCATCATCAAACCTTGCTTCATTGTGAGCTACTAGTATATAAATGCATTCATTAGGTCTTGTGAAATTGCTTTCTGAAATTACAGGGAGAGCAACTTTCCACCGGAAGACATCCACGTGGAAAAGGATTCCTATTTCTTGAATTTTTGTCACCCTATAATCAAATGTACTGTAGGGGGCTTTTGAAATACTTGTAATGAAAAACCTGAAAGTTGATTTGGAGTCACGTCAAAACACAGAGTCAATGCTTTGCATCACCTTTTGCGAATCGCTTAGGGCATGTCAGGCAGCGTTTTACTTTCATTGTGCATGAAATTATTGTCAGTTCTTCTCCATAAAATTGCTGAAGCTCAGTCGGGTAAGCAGAGCATCTGTAGGTAAACAATTCTTCAAGTCTTGGCAATGACTAGCTTTAGGTCTCTGTCATTTAAATATGATTTACTGTAGATCATATTGCAGTAACTTTGGCGGTACGTTTAAAACGGCCGTCCTGCTGTGAGATGAACCTCTGCACTATGTCTGAGATCATCTGAAACTTTTGCCAGGTTCTCTCCCAGAGCCGACATGTATTTAGCTCCGTCCATATCTCTGACCTGCCTCGATGTTTTGGTTCAGGCATAGCATCCCCAGAACACGATGCTGCTCTGTGTTTCAGCATAGATTTGACTTTGTCGGGGTGATGTATGTCGTCAGTTTTCTGCCAGGAGGCATTTTGAATGTTGAATGTCTGGAATGCCCCGAGCGCCTTGGCCCATGCATTTCCTGTGTCCCTTACAAAGATTAAAAGCTACATTTTGATTTAGAATTCATATGGCCTTTTTCTGCAATTGCAACTCATTGCAACTCCTCCATAAAAGCCAGATATGTAGAGTGCAGAACGTCTGGTTGTACCATTGACATGTATCAACCTGAGCGTTAGATTTTTGCAGCCAAGCAGTTGGTTGCACTAGATTTTTGAAGAAAAAAGTCATGTAAAGGTAGCTAAACACAAACACAAACCAATATTTTTTAGATTAAACATGTAGAACTCATGCAAGGTTTCTCTTCCATTTCAAAATTAGGCAAAACTTTTTTCTATTTTATCTCGTAGAAGTCAAATAAAGTATCTTGAAATTTGTGATTATGATGTGACAAAATGTCAAGCTCAGTGGATGTGAATACTTTACAAGGCACAGTCCATAAGTGGAAGAAGGAGGGGAACGCATAAATAATAAAGCTGCTGTCTGAAGCCAGTGGAAGGCACATTTTCATCAACACAACCTACAGCAAAGCTCCAGCCACCAACTGAGATGTACAGATTTTGCGTTCTGTGATGAGATTTCTACATTATTTAAGAAGCAGAAAGCATAAGCAAAGTGATGTCTGGATAACATCAGATTTTAATTCATATTCATGCATATTTCAGTATTCAACACGATTTTATCTGCGTCAACATTTAACACGTCTAGACCAACAAACCAATGCTTAGTGTGGACTTTTTTTTTCTCTTCCCCTGACCTGGCAGAGTAACACCCTGAACAAATACTTCAAAGGCAACAATAGCACTTAATAAATTTGATGTCATTACTAAACTGATACTTTAACAGATGCTTTCTCCATTCTCTAAGAGCACCACCTCTGTCTACCCCGACTGTAATAAACAAGGATTTCTATCAAATTCAGATGCAACACTACAACCATCACAGTCATGTTATGTCTCAGACAATGGCAACTGATTTGAAGATTACAATATTTATTGCAACTTCCCTTTTCCCAGCATTATATTAGATGCCCCCTCTGTGCACAGTAAATTGACTCTGTTTATGGGAACCAAACACTGAACAAGAGCACAAGGCATTGAAGAGCTCTGCACTTCATACCTCTCAAAGTCTTTCACGTTTCGTAACATTACATCAACATACATTAATTAAGCTTAGTGGGATTTTGCGTGGAACAAAGCAGAATGCAAGGTGTTTGAGATTTGTTTACAGATGTGATGTAGAAAAGTTCGCCGTTTTCTGGTGTTAATTCCCCCCTTGAGTCAACATTTCGCTGCAACTCCAGCTGCAGGTCCTGTGGCAGAGTTGTGGCTCTGCCAGCTTTGCAGATTGAAGCGCTCAAGGTTTTGCCCAATTCATCTTTTGCCACTTTGCTCAAACTCGATCAGATTGCATGCATCTGTGATTATCCATGTTAAGCCTTGCCATGGATTCTTAATAGCGTAAATATGCATATAAACATATACACATAATTAGTTTTTTTTTTTTTTTTTTTTGCAAAGCCCTGTGCTTCTGCTTCAATTTGTCACAGTATTGACTTATTATATTTCACCCCTTCCTGAGATCCAGTCAACCCGTATCGGACTGTAAAACTGTCTGTGCGTGTCAAAAATCCGCTTTAATTCAAAGAGTTCAGGTTGAAAAGTCACGTTTTTTTTTCTTTATCCATTTATTGGATTTGACTGGAGTTTTTTTTCTCTTGAGTGTGGTCTGGACAGGTTTGTCAGGCTTGCTTGCTTGTTTCTCTTGCCAGTCCCCATTTTTTATGCATAGCATCAGACACACAGCCCTGCATGTGTGAATGACAGGCGAGTTGGTCACCTTAACTCTTAAGCAGGAAACGGTAACACTTTCTCACTGTTCTCTTCAATGCTTTGTGTCAAAACAGAGAAGGGAAGCAGGTTTCCAGTTTCCCGAATTGTTGTATCCGATTGAGAGCATTTTCTCACTCTCTGAAAGGACCCTGTAGCGTTTTCTGTGCCATGGCCCCCCCGACGTGGATCGATTTGCTCATGCGGAAGTGTGTGCAGATCCTCGGGGCTCATGAGAGGAAAAAGTTTGGATTGCTGGAAAACTAGAGAATCGACTGTTATGAAAACCTAACGAGGGTTTGGGGTGGTGAAGAAGAGACAAGCTGAACTTGGTGAACTTTGTTCATGGTCCCTTGACATTTCCGAGAAATAAAAATGACCAGAGTCAAAAAAAAATATATATATAGATATTGATGGAGCTTTATGAACTTTATGGCACAGAGTAGAGCTGTTCTTCTTTGTAAGAGTATGTTGTTTCCATCTGCTGTATTTTTATTTTTTGTTCACCAAGCTGGTGGGCCCAGCCGAGACAGATTGGTCCCAGGGAAAGGACAGGCTGCCTGATGTTAAGGAATGGAAGACGTGTGAAGTTCTGATCCGTAAATGTCATTTTATCTCTTGGCCATTTTTCAAATTTCATTCTCTTTCTCCCCGCCCCCCGACTCTTTAAAAGGGTGAAGTTTTACGCACAGAAGCGCCTAACACTCACACATTTCCCTTACACTTCTTCTCCCCTCTCCCTTATCTGTCAGATACATAATCTGATGTTGAGCATATGCTCCCAAAACGAAAAACGACCCCTTCAGAGAGCTGCTGTTTACCTCTGAGACACGTATACCCGCCAAAGACAGTCACCCTCGTCTCTCCTCTGCCGCCTTCCTCTTGCTCATTTACGCCACTGCTCTTGCCAAAGATATCGATTCCGTCCTCACCTTTTCTGTCACGCACACGCAGTCTGACCTACCATTGCCACACAGAATATCATCTCTTTTTCCGGAAGGATATTGGGATGTTGGGGTGAGGAGATGAAGGAAGAGTGTGAAGGTGGCCTTTGGGGGAGAGTGGGGTTGAGGGGAGTGAGATTTGAGGATTGACTGAGAGACATACATCAGACATGAGCAGGATTTCACTTCTGCATGAAATCACGTTATCAGAGCGGCTCAGGGTATGTCGGCCGGCGGAAGAAAGCCGAGGAGGAGCTTGTGAGTGACAGGAGAAATTTGCTCTACAACAAAAAAAAAAAACAAACAAAATTGCTCTACATCCCGAAAGCTTTCATATTCTGGTCAGTAACCGCAAGATACGGATGCAAATTTGTTTCTGTGTGTACAAGAACAAACCATAAAGCTAGTTCAGATTTGAGAAAAATACAACCTGTTATGCTGCACCGTCATAAATATGTTGCCTAGTGTGTGGAGGAGTGAGGGGGGGATGCAAGAGGCGTGGCTCTCCCTTCCTTTAAAATGGAATCCGCTTTCACAGCAGAGTCCCGTCTTAAACCCACACAGAGGAGCCGCTCTCTGTGAAGCGGAGGGTTATTTATACATTTCACATGAACTTGAAATACCCTATCCACATACGAGGCTCCATAGGTCGGCAGGATCCGATGGAGGCACAGAGTGGAGCTCTGCAGGGTCAGCGTGGGAAAGCGGTAGAAGATGGGCCTCTATAAATTCTCAAAAGGTTCAGCACGTCTATGGCGCGAGACGTCCCTTTTTTTGGTTTTGTTCTGTTTTCAAGCGCAGCCCGTCCTGAAGAAAATGTACCTGGCTGAAGTATTGGTGCCTCTTCTGCAAATAACAGAGTGAGAGGCTTCGTCGGAGCTGCTGGGACACAGAAAGGAGAACCTTCAGCATCCACAACAACACTTTGAGAAGGATTCTACGAGTTAAAACCTCTGCATTTAACAAAGTACTTTTTGAATAATATTGAATTTACCTAGCTGTTTTTGGGGGGGTTTTCTTTGTGACCAAAAAAAACAAGATATGCATCAAATGCATATCACACAGAGATGGTCTGTGTGTGTTTTTACTTCAAATCCCCAGCCAGCTGGCAGTGAAGACCATCTGCAGTCATTACGTCACACACTTTGAGCTTAGCCTTAGAGAAGTCAGCTAGCTAACACAAGGCTAGTACTTACCTTTCTTGGAGTGAAACAGAGGCAGGTTGACTTCAACACCCTTAGCCGCCTCATTCAACTCCTAAAATAAAAAAAAAGACGTCCTAATCGGGGAACGCTCGAAAACAGGGATGTAGAAGATACATTTTCTTGCTCATCACATTTTTAATGGAGCAAAAGCCTCTGTAATAAATAGTTGAACGCTATCCAATAGACTGTCAGGTTTTCTGCCATGTAAAACAAAATGTCCAACTACTATGCAGAAATACAACCAGGAGGTTTTACATGTAGTTGTGTCTTACATCTGCATGCTCATTTATTTATAACATCTTGGCTCTCCCAAGAATTTCTTTGATAATTTCTTTTCTCAAAGAAATTCGCTGGCAGCATCCATTCACTCTGTTATTTGTAGATTTGACTAAAAGATGTTGAAATTATGTGATAGACTGGTGACCTGTCCAGGTTGTACGCCACCTCTCGCCCAGAACGTTAGCTGGAGAGGCACCAGCAACCCTCCTGACCCCAGTAAGGGAGAAGGGTGTATAGAAGATGGATGGATGGATGGAGGATGGATGGATGGATGTTGAAGTTATAAAAGTGGCTTTAGTATCAGACTAATACATCAAATATGTTTGAAGAGAAGAAGTATACATTTGGCAATCTGTTATTTATACCATAATGTATTTATTAATTAATAAATTAATTAATAAAATGAAGATCCATTGAAGCAGATATATTTGCTTTAATGTGCACATTTAATAACCGGAGTTTGTCATAAGAAGGTTGATACTTGTGGGTAGCCTGAATGCAAGCAAGGGAGGCAGAAGTGGAGCAAAAAAATAAATAGGTTTAATAATACCAACACATACAAAAAAAAAAACAGGGAGAAATGGTGATGTTTAAGCAAGTCCAAAAACAAACCAGGAGCAGCGTGGGGCAGAATGAGCGGAGGAGCCGGCAGAGAATGATGAAAAAACAGAGATGTTACATACTGAAGGAGGAGTGGAGAATGTCACTGAACGCCGGTTTGGTAATCAGGGGATTAGGAAAAGAGGAAGAGAGAGCAAGCAACGCGTCCGAGTTACACACCCTGGTTCTGGTTCTGTTTCAGAACCAGAACCAGTTTATCTCCAAATCAAGGAAAACAGACCAACGTTGATCTAAGAGGAATAAATCCAAATGCTCATTAAGCAGAAGATGAGAAGAAACTAAGAAACAAAATACAAAATAATGAACTAATATTGCCAGCACCTTGCCATGGCAATAATAAGCACAGAGAAATGAGCCGAGTCATTTTAAAACAACAATAATAAAAACTCAGAAGTGATTCACAAAAGTAAACCGAAACGCCAACACCAGTGGGGAGTGGCAAGTTTACCTTTGGAGCACATTTAAAACCTACAACGGTTGACCGAAGTGCTTTACAATTCCACTAACAATCATAAAATAGCATACAGGAAAAATATATAAATATAAATATATATAAATAAAACACAGGAGAGTTAAGAGTCTCATAATCTCATAAGAGAGATGGGTTGCTGTTGTTGTTTTTATTTACAGACATTTAAATGACTCTTTAAGCGCCGCGGTCAGGTAGTGACTCCGGTGTCCCACAAGGCGTCTCCGTCATTTTAATGTTTTAACTCTAACCTCAGAGAAACTAACTGTTTACATGACACACGCGGATACAGGAAGTGACACTTTTTCTCTACTTAGTAAATTGTACGGAGAACTGATAATGTATCAGCTTCTTATAAAAGACTGTCCACTGTCTTAGTGGACTATTTGAACCTCAATCAGGTGCCTAGAGGAACGGGGTGTTATGTGGGGCGAGCAAACAGGATTAACCCTGAAACGGTTTCCACGGCTTTTGATAAACACGGCCTCTTGGCATCACCGATCTCCCACCGTACTCAACAGTGGGCATGAAGTGCGTTTCTATGTAATGAACTCCTTGTTTTAACCCAACCCTAACCCCGCCGGGCATGAATGCTGCCAAACATTTTCATCTGACCAAAGCACAAGGTCCTAAGTTAAAGTTTAGATTTGTAATTGTAAGACAGATTCTTTTTTTTTTTTTTTTGTTCCTGCCCAAAACAAAACACTTAACATATACATCTTGTCCACATGTTAAGTCCTCTGTCCAGCTGGTGCAGTAAAAGATTGTAGTAGTAAATACTGAAAAATAAGATATTCTATATCGACGAACGATCACCTGACGGGTTCACGTTCGGCGCTCATAAATGTTAAAATGGCTTGTTTGAATGGGTTTTCAATGGATTAGGTGTCAATTTCATGGTTACTTTGTCTCACGCACCAACCTAAGCTTCAAAGAAAAGTCTTAGAAGGAGAGGCGTATAATCGCACACATAATATGCGCTCACACATCCTCATGTGTAGAGTACACAGCGTTGGCATAATCTCCCCCCCCCTGCTTTGGCATGTGGATGCACAGTCAAAGCGCACACTTTTATCTCTAAAGTATCACATTAGACACCCGAATTTCTTCCCTTGCAGGACAAACACATGTAAAATGATGCAATTATTTATTTTTTTTTCCCCCACAAACTAAGCTCACACCTACAGGAATTGTCAGTAAATATATTCCGTTTCCAGGTGTTTATTATTTTTGTGTTACTTCTCATATTTGCGGGTTAGCATTAATTATTCATCGCCTCTGGAAGCCCCACAAATATCATCCCAGAAGATTAATGTAAAATTTATCTGTCCCACTTCCTTTACCGGCGTGCGTTCGCACCGGCGGGACGCGCACCTGACACCGAGGAAGAAACCTATTTGCTATGCAGGGGCACCTCTGACAAGCTGAAGACCTAAAGCTCAGTTAATTAAACATTAAGCATTAATCAAAATGAGATCGTTAATCTTGACACGATTATCTGTTATATTTTGTAAATTATGTGCCTCCTTCTCATGCATACTGAGAGGAAGGAGGACATGCAGGGGCAAGCGCACGAGCTGACCCCCAACACACACACACACACACACACACACACACACACACACACACACACACACACACACACACACACACACAC
>CAEGAF010140490.1:0-47730 GCA_903067075.1 Micropoecilia bifurca
GGGGAAGCAGTTTCTAGTTTCTGTGCTCCTCAGTCCTGGCATCAACTCACCGAAAGCTGAGATGAGCAGAAACTCCTGAAATCAGACCTGAAAACATTTTTGATTACTGCAACTTTACTTTGCTTTGGTCATCAGACCACTTTCTGCCAAACCTTAACCATTTTCTTGATTTAAAATTGCGTTTTACAGTTGATGTGTTTCTACGTAATACTGACTTTGCGTGGCTATTACTTTTTTTCTTTTTTGCCTTTGATTGTGACTTGGTTTTATCGGTAAATCGCGTTGTGCGCTCTTTGTGAGTTTTAGCGCCTTTAGTCTTCCCGTAAACAGTCTCTGACGCATCTTTTTTATTATGGTAAGTTTAAGTCAGATGAGAAGATTCCAGACTTTTCCGCTCAAAGAGCACTCTGGTTACAGTCCACAATGAGGAAAATGTCATCTGCTTGACAGATTCCTGCAGATTTTCTTCCTCTACTGCAGCTAACTTGATCACTGAGATTCAGCGCTGCGCACAGGCCGAGCTTTGTGCAGGGCTTTTATTTCGTGAATCTAATTAGGTCGCAATCTTTAATCTCACCTGAATGTGTTCCGAGAACCACGACCAGGAAACTCCGTGGAAGAAGCAGCACGGCTGATCTCATTAATTCAGTCTAGTTTCTTTTCTTTGTCGCCGCAACGATAAAATCTTGGAGAAAGAAGGTGTTGTTTATTGGGGAGAGACAGAGAAGCGTCTCCCCGGTGGATCATGCCAGGCCGCTCAGCGCTGACACGGCTTAGAGCTGTCGTCTGATCTGGCTGTTTATCAGAAATGGACAGACAGTTTGCAGAAGGAAAAGGAGGTCTGGCCACTGACTGCTTCCAGACCTATAATGAATGAAGACGGATGTGAGGACACTGTGACCGCCCCCCCCCCCCCCCTACCACCTTGGCCCCCCCAAACCTTGTAAACTTTGACCTGTGACACAGCATAACATTGGATCAGCATGTGGCTGAAAAAAAAGGAAGTCTGTCAAGAGGGGTTGGATTCATTTGCTGTTTAATGACGTCCACAATGCTTGCAAAATGTATTTACGTTCCTTTAACATTCTTTACGGTTTACTTTATTACCACTTTAAGTAATTTTTTTGCCGTGGTAAAATTATTACAAACACAGTTTTCTTACAATGAATGAGAACTTACGAACTATTCATCTTTTTACAACCGGACTTTTATAACGAGCTGAACTTTTGCTGAAAAGTTGACTTTGCTGCATCCAAATCAACCTTAAACTTGGCTAGATGTGGAAAACTTTTTGGAAGAAAGTTGATCCAAACGCTACTCTTCTACTGATAATAAATTCATTCAATAGAGCCAAATTTTTTATTTTTATTTTTTGAAAATGTGCAAAAATCTTTTTATGTTTTGGATCTACAATGAGCAACTTCTCTTTCTTACAGATAACAGAAAAATGACAACTTTATTTGGTTGACTTTGGGTTTTATTTCCTTTCTTGGCCTTTCTTCCTGGATAGTCCTTTCTTTAGCTCCATCCATCTTCCCATAAACTCATCCTGTCCCTGATGAAGAAAAGCATCCATACGGCATGATGCTGCCACCACAATATATATCGCAACTCTTTCAAAAAGGACACACTTGTGCAGTCGTCCAGTCAACAGATCCCGAGGCCCTCTTGTCTGCAGCTCCTCCAGAGTTGGCGTCGAACTCTTGGAAACAGCTGCGTATTGGCGCATTTGAAGTTGTGCCCCATCCTTTCTGCTCTCGCAATTCGTTTGATGGCTTTTGCGCAACGGTACACACAGGCTCAAATCTGTGGAAAAGCTCGGCATGCGGTAAACAAGCAAGGAAACAAAGGCACCACTGAGGACCTTTCAAATCAGATATGTAAAGAAAGTCCCCTTCCAAGTATGTCCACAGTATGTCCATCTTCCATTGATATACAACACCATTCATTACTTGAAATCACCACTCCTGGTTTTGCCTCTGGAACAAATTGTGCGGCTGTTTGAAGTTTCTCTGTCATTAAGTGCTCTGTCTCCCAATCAGTGAGACTTTGACAGTCTCCCCGTCCTCTAATATTATTGACTTTTTTTTTCTTGACAAGTGTCGGGATGCCTCAAAAATATTCTGCGATTCATTCAGTGGGGCTTCGTCCTTAATCTTCGACCCAGGAGAGTCCAGGACTCTCGCTTTGTGGAGGGAGTGGGGGGAGTATTAGGTTACACTAAGTCTGTAATTATAAGGCCCCTCGGCTGATAAACACACACACATGAATCCAAACAAAGACAAATGTGTGGATTGCACACACACAGACATGAACGCCTTCTGCTTCAGGACGCAGAACTTAACTGTGGTCAGGGACGTCTAACGTTGAGGCGGCCGCCAATCGGGGGCATTTTTGCAGCCCCGTCTTCCCTTGCAGCGCCTTTTCAGAGAGCTCTGTTATTTGACACGGCTGGATCAGACTCTGCTTTGTTTATCCCTTTGCTCTAACTGATTTATCACATGTGGACATGGGAATCAAGCCTGGATGTGACTGAAGCCAAGCACGTTGGGAGGAAGTCTGCCTTAGTCCCTGCCTGATATACATACCAAAGTTATTTGTTTGAATGGGAAACGTAATCCAGCCTCAAGTTATGATCCAAATGGATCGAGTTGTTGATTTTAAAGAGGTTGGATTTGAGCACATCAGATTCAGAGCCGGGTCACTTTTTTGGAATATTGTTTTGGGTTTTTGTGTTGCGGAACGAGGCAATTCGACATTTTGCTGTGAAAAAAAAATTGCAGTAATTAAAAATAAGCGTCACATGCTAATCTCTTTTTGAACAACTTTCAGAGCCAGATGACATTTGAAGTGAAAACACAACCAAGCAGGCTTGATCCAATTCTCCTCCGAAAAAGTCGAATTCATGTTGCACTTTTCAACATGAATGCCTGACTGTGCTGGCTCTCTGTGCCCTTTGACCCTTGTCCTTCATCCTCATAACCCCACTCATGATCCTGACATCGCTCTGCCCGGCTTAGGCCAACCCATTCAACGGGACAAACTGCAGGCTCCACTAATCACCTCTCATTTCGAAGCAGATCAATGGCCCTGATGACAAGAGCTAAAGCCAAGACTCCGGACGAAATGAGGCAGAACAAAACTGCCTTCTCAGGCGAGGGGGGCAGGAGGGAGATAAGGAGCAAATAACGCAGGGTAAAGGGGTCAGGAGGTTGGTGACCTGGGTGGGAGCAGAGGTGGAGGTGTCTGACTGGACTTAGGGGAAGGGTTGGGTCGGAGTCTCCCCCCGGTGTCCCTGCTGGTGCGGCCAGCTGAATAAACAGCTGGTAACAAGGGCCGTCTTCAGTGCGCAGAAGCACCGAGCTTCAGCCGTGCGAGAGCGGGTTCAGGTCGGACCGGGCGAGACGTTAGCTCTGAGACAACGAGCCGCTTACTTCACGGGAGAAAGAACGAGATCTGAAATGGACACGTGAAACGGTGCCTTGCATTCGTATTCCTTGAGTTTTGTTTTTTTTTGTTGTTGTGTTATAATCACAAACTTGAATTTCGGAAGATGAATGCTGGAAAATTCTGGAATAAAACTTGCTAGAGGCTGTAAAAGCCTTGATGCCGAGTGAGAGAATCAATTTCTACATGAAATGCACTGTTGTGTTGTTGGATTAATACATTTTCATGCACTTGAAAGGAAGATCCAGACTGAGCTACATGCTACATAGATACACTTTTTAAAGAGGCAACATTATGTGCAGATGGTGCCATTTTATTGCACAAACAAGTAACTATATTACCTTAAGCTGTTTTAAAACTGCTGTATATGAAATATGGCTTAAAGAAAATTTTACTTTGCAATTTAACGGCTTGAAATTGCAAAGCCGTTGACTTCCTGAAGTTGTGATGACTGCAGGAAGTCATCACTACAGCATTCTTAAGTTAAAACTAGAACATCTATCTTAGGAGCGTGACGTCGAGTCATAGCCGGTATAATGCGCAGATCCACCAGGTGTTTGCTAGTTGCTGCTGCCGCTAGTCTGATGGAGCTAAGTGGGGGAGTAGCAGCTCTTCCTCAGACCAAGTGTTTTGCACAGCTTAATGTCATCCTCCTATTACTTCCTGCTGTTTTTGTGATTGGGAAAAAAAAACACTTGTTGAAAACGTGTGTTTTTTTTTTTTTTTTTTTTTCAAAATTGAAGTGTTTCCATTAAGCAAATGCATTCTCGTAATTCCGATTTGTGCAGTTTTATGGGGTTTTTTTTAAAGGTTGCACGAGAAAAAAAGTCTGAACAAGTTCAACTAAGACGACACATCTTCATCTTCACGTATGCTTATCGCACATGGACATTAAACACCAAGTCAGCAGCAAAACACACTTAAGTCTCCAACAGCTTGTTTCTCTCTGGGTTCTGCCCCAAAGCAACACTCCTCTCTCTATCTGCAAGCCATTGATCACCATTATCTGGTCCTCCACAGGGCATCTGCTGTCTCTTCTCATCTCAGAGTTCTCCAGGCGACTCCTAAAAATCCCTCCCTCCCTCCGCCAACAACAACAGCAGCCAGACTCCAGCGAATGGTACATATCAGCGCACTGTGCTTTTCGGGAGGCGCATTCTTTTGCAACACCGATTATGTAAAAGCTTTGAGGTCAGACAGCTGGGAAAAGCTGAAATGATGGAAACGTTAAAGGGCCTGGACAAACAGTGGTAGACGTTTTTTTTTCTCTCCCAGATAAAGCCTCCTGCCCTTCATCTTTGATGCCAAACAAAACACAGACGAGCTCTTTTCACCTCCGTTCAGATTCTGTTCCTGTTGCATGTGACCCTAGTGCCGTGCAAGACAGGATCAATGCGAGTTCAGGTTTATTTTTTATTACACTCTTAAACGTGCACATAGAAGTCACATCCAGTGATATACACAGACAACCTTGTTATGGGATTTTGGACGGGGGGAGGGTGGGTACGCTCTGAGAATAAGTGGCAGGGGAAACAAAAAGAAAAGCAGGATCCCTACTGAGAAAGCAAAGTTCACCAGCAGAGCTGTTGTGAGTAAGCTGATCTCCCAGCCTCTCAGATGGGACATTGTCACGCTGTGGATCCCTTCTTACAGGCTGTCACTCAACTCAGCTTTCCCCTGTGAGCCAATCAGGGCCCAGCATCAACTTGACCAGCAGGGGGGGAACTTAAAGAATCCAGCAAGAAGTTCAGGTCAGTGGGAAGGATGAAATGTTTCTCTGTGGCTCTTTGGTGTGAAAAAAAAAATGCTGATTTTGACAGATGACAGCATATCGGCAAGTTTGTTTCTTTAGGATGCATTTTATGAACTGTTAGCTTGGCCACATAGGATGGAGGGTGACTGTGATTGTCAAATTTGAAGTCTGGCCACAGATTTTGAATTTAGGTGTGAGCTTCATAGAGGCCCTTCTAATGCAACAATGTGGTTGGGATGTGGCTCTGGCTGTAACATCTTCCTCAAAAATGGACATCTACTTTGACCCTTTGTAGACATCATCAACACTCCATCTAACTCCAGTCTGTCATCTAAATATTCATATTCCTCCATTGTCAGCCTGTTATAGATGCATGTTGTAGATGTATTTTAGCTTCTAGTGAGCTTGTCTCAATCAGACTTAGCTGGAACATTCAATATTTAGCTTATTGTATTAAAGGATTGCCTCTTGTTTCAAATACTGTATTTACTTTCCTCTCCAGTTTTGTTTGAATAGTTCATTATTCAAATTATTCATTACCATGAGAAAAGACCAAAGCAGTAAAATGAGAGGCATTTACAAGTGCTGTTAATAAGATCCAGTGCCACCTAGAGGAGCTGGTGATAATTGCAACAAACAGAACTTCAACATTTACTTTGTTGTTGTTGTTGTTGTTTTATTACCTATTGCTAAAACGGTTTAATTGTTTAACCACACATGGCTATCAGTGCAGCACCGAGAATAAATTCAGGCAGAATTAGATTTGGCGCTATCGGAGGTCGGACCCAGTCAACCTTTGAATCTCAATCGATCTGAGAAATATTAAAGGCCAAGTTTAGGGCAAGGTAAACCACGCCGGGCTCTATCTAGAGCTTAAGCACGGGCTTAGTGAGAGCAAACGCAGGGAGCTGCACATGCTCCAGTTAATTCCCCCAAGGAGCTGCGTGAGGAATCGGTGTCATAGCTCACTGTGTCACCACGCATTGTGGAGCTGACAAAGGGCCGCATGGAGGTTCTCTCCTGTGCACCGAGTCTCCGGTTTCAGTTCTTCAGGGTGGCTGCAGACGCGCTGCAAAAGGAATTAAAGCCAATCTTCAGAGCATGTCAGAAAGACCGTTTAGAATATCTGCAGGCGATCTCTGGGGGTAGCGGGAACCGGGTTTCCCTTCCAACTTGGACGTCGTTTGTCTCGTTTCTTGGCCGTCATCACCTCGGTAATTTGGAGACGGATGAGTGGGCAGGTCGCTGAGGGTTTATGTGCTATATCTCTCTCTCTGGTCAGCAGGCCTCAAGATAATGTCAAGTTCCAGATAAGGAAGGCTGAATTATTTTTCATATGTCTTGAAGGGAAAGTGGGCGACTCCGTCTAAATTCTTCGTACAGCGATGTGAAAAAAAAGTGCTTTCCTGAGTTTTAATCAAAAACTGTACGCATAAAATAAAAAAACGTTTGGGTGAACACAAAATTCAGCTTACATTTAATAAATTAACAACGTCCAAACCAAACTTGGGCAATGTGAGAAGTAATTGCCCCGCAAACCGAATTTTTTATGCCAGCCTTGGTGAAAACTAACAACAAGAACATGTAATAACTGGCTGTGAGTCTCTTATATCGCAGTGGAAAAGTTTTGGCCAATGTTTTCGTTGCATAGTTGTGTAAATTCAACAACTTTGGAGGATTTTCAAACATCAGCAAGCCTGTTGATACTTTTAAGATCTCTCAGTCGACTTTGTATTTCCTAGCAGGTTCCATTTAAGACATTTCTTGACTCTTCAGTTCTCCAGTAAATGTGGCTGATCAAAGATCACTGAAACGCCAAAGCGCGACAGAAACAGATCAAATCTGTTACGCCGCAAATACTTTGTCGCAGCACCGTGAAATTAACCGGCTGTGGACACGATCCCGTTACAGTCAGTGTTTTGTTTTTTTTTGTCTGACCTCTGACTTCCATTTTCATGACTTGCGACTCCCTTCGTTTAATTTCACAATAATGCTTCATTTCGCAACAACAACTTCTCTGCAGCGCACCAAAACACGTCACGCAAGTGATCCGTGGACCACTGATTAGATTCTGCGATGGAGCCCAATCTGTACAGCACGGATAAGAAAAGTGAGGGGTATTGGAGGGGAAATGCTTTTTTTTCCCCATGGCCACTGAAGCTGAAGTGCACTGTGCTGTGGTGGGAAAGAAGTCTCCTTTGTTCTGCTGCTAGATAGGGCTTTTCGCCTGACTCCCATTGTCTTGTTACCTTATTAATCTTCCGTGCCGACACCTGATAGCTGATATTGTGGCTCATTTGTCACCCGTGTTTACGTCTGGGACGGCGGAGTTTTGTCGGAATAGGATATTCTCCACCCCCGTGAACTCCCCCAAGGGTGTGGGTGCAGGGATAAGGGACACAGCGATTCAGCCGATGGGCTGTGAGGGGTCAACATCTGGGTGGAGGAGTGCAGGAAAGGAGTCTTAGTTTCTAAGGCAGATCCTCTGGGCTGTCCTGAGGAAACAAAGGTCTTATCGAGTCCCAGAGAGCGCAGAACAGATTTAGAGCATGTTAATGAATGATTGAGACAGTGAATGAGTCATAATATGGAAGGGAAGTGCTCTGTTTCTTTCAAGGGGCAGTACACCTAGCACATAAATAAAGTGTGGTGCATTTCTAGGAATGATAACATTTCAACAAGTTTGAAACAGTAGTTGACCCTTTCCACAGGAGACAGTGGGACTAAACCTCTGGGGAACGAACACGTGTTGCAGTCTGCGAATGTGGCTCCGATGGAAATCGCTTTGACTGGTGGGTGTGACAGGAAAAACGCAAAATTAAATTCAGACAAGACAATTTTCAAACTGTCCAGCAGCTCATTGTATCGTCCTAGGAAACCAAACGTTTGAGTTGATTGATTTCCAGGCAATGATTGCTTTTAAACCACCAATTCTCATTGGGGTTGAGTTTGGCTTAAAGTTACCCTACTTTATCCTAGCTTTGCTCATGTTTCAGCTATTTAGGTTGAAGGAATTGGGGGTCATCCTATATTTTTCCTGTCTGAAATCCACTTTACAAGATTCACCAACACCACTGGCAGTGAAATACACTCAGTATGATGCTGCCATCAGCATGACTAACAGTCACTATGGTATTAAAGGCTTTCCATAATTCCTCCTAGCAAATTTCTTCGCCTCATTGCCAAATAACATTAATCTTATCTGGACATTAAACTCTCTGGCTGCCATCTGATTAGTGATGTAGAACTCACCTCACTTTAGACATCTTAACCAATTTTGAAACTGGTTTAGGAATGAACAAATGAGGGTCCTGGAATTGCCAAGCAAGGGAACACACTGGTTTCAATCATCTAACATGATTAGTCAAGCCAGGAATTTATTAAAGTCTCAGAAAAGTTTACATAGTTGCAACTTTAGGGGATGTATGAGAAAAAAACAAATCCAAAACAAATTTAAAGCTGTGTTGTTGTTTTTAAAATTCATAGAAGTTTAATGTTGTATAATTACAGTCCCATGGAGAAAAAGGTGGGTCAAATGCATCACAAATGACCAAAAATGTATTTGCCACAAAATTTAAATAAACTTTTAACAGAACCTGTAAATTCAATGCTGATGAAAGTTTTATAGACCAGAATAGAATATCGGACTTATGAGCAATTGAGCACAAAATAAACACTAGTAGGCCACATTGGTGGCACAGTTGGCACTATTGTCTCGAAACAAGAAGGTCTGGGACTTAATATCTGTACAACATGGAGGTCTCTTTATCCTCCAGCCTGGGCACATACCAACCGTTTAGACTCTATCGAATAAGAATCCAGTCACACACCGGAAGAAAGGAAACAAAATAAACAGGTGAAACTGAAGAAAAGGTTGGGGTTTGGTAAAGTTCAGATGTTGCAAAGCTAGCTTGGTTCTTGGCAGGGGGCCATGGAGGAGATGACACCGCAGCGCTGCCCGGCTCTGAACACACACACCACAGCACTGGGCTGGTGAATACATGGACGGGGCTGCGAGGGGTTAAGTCTTGGCTTCTTTTTTTTTTTTAAATCAAAGAGAACATGATTCGGTTGGAGAAGCAAATAAAATCATATGGCTAAAAAAAAGCAGTGCTGCTAGAATAACAAAAAACTAAACAAAAAAAACGAATAAGAATATATTACACACATCCTCGTTTTTTCATCCACCCAGTTCTTTGGTTCTTCCTACAAGCTTAAACCCTTTCGTTTGATTTTCTCCCCCCGCCGGTTCATGTTCCTCTGCGGCCGCACACACGCTGTGTCAGAGGAGCGACGAGGGGGCCAAGACGGTGCACCGCAAACAATGTTTCAAAGAGCCAAACGTCCCTCAGGCTCTGTAATAAGGGAGGAATAACAACTGATTTTTGTTTCCCCTCCTTGCCCTGTCTTCCAGACTCGAGCGCTCTCTTCACTTCATTATATTTTCATTCGTTTCAATCAGTGTTTCATTTCCTTTTCTCTGCTCTCGGCCCTCTTGGCGGTACGTGGAGGGTCAGAAATGAGGAGGAGGAGGAGAGTGAGGGAAGAAGCCACCCCTCCAAGATCAAAGGCTTGGTTCTATTGTGAAAACTGTACAATGGAGAACTGCTGAAATACCTCCTCAAAATACCCCCATCAGGTCAACTGGGAATAAAGCCGTAAGGTAAATGAAGTGATTTTAATAGATGGGCACTTTAACAAATCAGGTCATAAGTTCATTACACCTGATTTTAGAGCTGCATCAGCACGGTGGCTTACGCTTCCACTGGAAATATTGTTTTCGGGCGAAATCTACTTTTTTTGTCACTTGGTGGCAGCAGAACAAACCTATGATAAAAAAAAGCTGCTACCACATTGTTTCTGCCTTCCTGCAAGAAAAAAAAAGAGTGAAGCCTAAATGCAGTCGAATTTATCTGCTCTTAATCTTCAGCAACCACAAATGTTATGTCAGCGTTTATGTTTTTTTGTTTTTTTTTTGTCAGATTTGGTTTTTCTGTGCTGAGCAGGTAGAGTTCTGCAGGTTTGTGGAGCAAACAGCTGCAGGTGGAAACAAACAAAAAAAAAAAGAAGTTTTTTTTTTAAGCAGTGCACTGGTTAACCAGGGCAGATGAGAATGGAAATGTTTCACTTTTTCTTCATGTCAAACCTTCCATCTGATCCGCACAGGTACTATTTGTGGAGTCGATAAAAGACGGCCTTCAAGAATGAATTTATAAAGCAATGAATGCGAATGCACAGCTGAAAAAAATGTACTCTGTTGACCTAAATCCATTTTATAAGGACGGTGGCTTGCTAAAGTATTCACACCATTTGAACATTTTGCCAGTCACAAACTTTAATGAACTTTGTCAAGGTTTCATGTGACACAGAGCAGGGCAAGACTGAAAATTGGAAGGAAAAGTAATTTTTGAAAATCTTTTGAAAAGAAAGTCTGAAAAAAATGTGGCATCCATTTCTGCTCAGCCCCCTAATGCAATCTAGTGCAGCCAACTGAGTCCAGCATTTATCTTAAAACAGAGTCTGCAGCGCTTCCCTGGCTATTTGTGAATTTATCCATAAAGCATCTCTACAATATTTGAAGGAAAGTTCAGTTTGGGAAGCTGAAATTCACAGGCACAATGATACTAGACATGCTGTTGGATGTTGTTTACAAACTGACCAATCCATGAGCACCATTTCATTTCCCTCTCTCCTATTGGCTGCTCCCATTTGATCAAACATAGGTAAACCTGTAGAGATTATCTTCTGCTGTGGTGCTGAGAGAGTGTCCACTGTGCTTTGTAAGGCATATTAAAGCATATTTGGTGTTTCATCTATCAAAAATAAGCGTTACTTTTAGACACCCTTTGTTAAGAGAAACCCATAAGAAGATCAGGTTAAAGTTCACCACAAACAAAGCAGCAAACATGTGGAAAACTGGATATTTATTTCACGATATGAAGCTACATTTACTCACTCTATCACAGAAGAAAAAAAAGTAAATCTGTGGCTGCAAAGTGACGAAAACGTTTTTTTTTTTTTAAATCCAATGGCTATAAAAGGCGCTGTGCAGATTACAGATTGAGCGACTGTCACATTACATAAATGGAAAAACCCAGCTGCTTGAGAGCAACAAAAACGGACATCATTATTACATGAAGTATTTAGAGGACTGTGGTGGAAGACAGGCCACCACTTTTGCTGAGATTCACATCTGTTTCTTTTTCTTTTTTTTATCACGCTGTGTCGCATACACCGTGTGGTGAAAGTGTAACCGCAATCTAGAGCAAAGCAGTGACATGACATACAATATCCTGCCTGTGCACAATCTGGATACGAAAACGGGGGCCTCCCCCTCAAATTCAAGACGCAAAGGCAGATAAACCTTTAGTGTCGTGGCCTCGGAGCTGAAAAGTCCCCGCAGAGGAGAGAGCTGGAGGCTTCAGTTGTGCTTTTCGAGCTGCAACTACTGAATGACCCCCTGCATCCACACAACGGGAACAAAGCCAATCTAAAAGGCTCCTCACCTTAAGGACACTCTTATGCGTTTCTCTTTTAGAGTTTCAAGTGCTCAAGCGCACTCGTAGTTATCGCCTTCTTTCCCGCTTCCCTCCACCGGTGAGTTTCATCTGTGGGGATGGAGGGAGGAGAGAAGGAAGAAGACAAACACTTTCATGGCTGAGTTGGGGGCTATTAGTCCCCTGTGCGCTTGGCCCTGTTCTTCCTCCTCTCGGTATTAATCTGCAGTGACAGCTTCACTGTTTACCAAATCCACCCCAGGATCCTGGGGGATGACCGACCGGCGCCACTCTGCTCCATTAACCCCTGACCTCCAGCGTTAGGGCAACCAGAGCCAGGCCTAGGGCTCTGGGTGAGCTCGGTCTGAGCAACCGGTCAGACACCTGTCCGACGTCCGAGAAAGAACATGAAGCCGATCTGTCCACAGTGACATGTCCCAGCATACAACAATGTCCTCCTTTTAAATATGTATTTTAATAAATGGGTGTTAGTATTAAAAACGGAGGTGTAACCTTTTGAGAGTTTTTTTTTCCTCCAAGGTAGTAGATGGATTTCCATTGACCATAAAATTGCCCAAATTGAAAGTACAAAATAAGTTTTTCTTGATGGAAACACTGATTTATGTCAAATAACCAGTGATAGAAACCAGTTGCTTTATGGAAGCGGTTTCCATCAAGTTTTCTAAAAAAGGACGTTTTTAAAAAAGAAGCTCAAGTTTTTCGATAAAAAGGTTTTTGCTCTTGAATGAGGTGATTTTTTTTCTCAGCTGTAACAAAATTTGTGTATTTTGGAAAAACTGCGACAAACATTTTTTTTCGCATCAGATGATTGACTATATCAACAAACCGACGCTGCTACTTGAGGGGAGGATGAAGAAGAATACAGGAGGACAACAGCGTCAACCACAGCGAGCGAGTTTGTTGTTTGAAGAAGTAAACGTGGATTTTAACGTGGATTTTAACACGTGGAGTTAATATGCTGGTACACGGAGCACATTAACGCCACGTGTCAGGACGATAATCTACACAATCAGCCTGGGTTGAATTTGTGAGAGAGAAAAAATATCGAACCTGTGCTGTTCAGACTGTCACGAAGAAAGTCAGATACAGGTCGCATAAGGACAAAAAAATAAAAAAATGTAAATCATATTTAGGTCACGTAAGTGTGAACGTAAGTGTGAACGTAGCCTAACACTGGTACTGTCAGAGCGCAGAATTGTTTTACAAAAACCTATTCAAGCTGGATTTACTATCATCACACCGACTGCTAACTCACACTAAACTTGTGTATTTTAAAATTTCTTGAAGCAGTTAAACATATTTGACACAGTTCTTTTTCTGAGGCTAAATTTACCTACAGCAGCACTTGCTAGCTCGCGCCATCTGCTGTGAGACAGATGTGATTTTAAGCGCAGATAACACACTGTTTATCTTGACCACATGTTCTTGTGAAGCACGCGGAGCTCTGACTAAGCTGTTCTGGTTGATCTTATAATGTTTAACTTGTGCTCATAAGTACTCTTGGCATTGGCCAAATTGAGCCTCTGAGCGACCGAGTAAGAGGTAGCTGCGACAGCGTCACACCACAGCGCTGATGCTCTCTTACTGAGTCTGTTCCTGTTTGACTCTGGAACATTTGTGCTCAATAAGTGTTTTTTTTTAAATTATTATTGCTTTGATCAAAATGAGTTCATAATATTACGTGAGAGATGCAGCCATAAGCTGATTTCCATCTGCGGCCCTCGGTTGATGATGTAAAACAAGATTAAATCACAGGATTTGTCAAAATGTAAAATGTACATTTTAAAAATACAAACAGTTATTGTTAAGCCACATTTATCAAAGATTTGATTGGTTGTTTTACAGATTTAAGGTTTAATTTGTACAGTGTCTCGCGAAAGTATTCGCACACTCATCCTTGAACATTTCCTCAGTTTGTCCACTACAACCACCAAATCCGGTGGGATTTTTACTGTAACTTCATATGAAACAACACTAACCAATTTATAATTTTTAAATAAAGGAACAACTATTTAAATTTTTCTCCCTTTTTTATTCCTAAAAATACTAATCAATACATTTGAATCTTGCCCGTTTGAGTCAACGCTTTTAGATTCTGCCTATGTTGGAACGACAGTGGCAAGTCTTTCTAGGAACGTCACCACCAGCCATCGATTTCCAGACTAGTCTAACAGGTTTTTGGCGACAACAGCCAAAACTCGCACCAGGTGGACGGAAAGCGTACGTGAGTCACAAGTGCAAATGTTGCCACAAATTGTGGATTGGCTTAGTTCACAATTTTATCCAATTTTTTGGATAAAAAGCTTGTCTAAACTTTTTTAGAGTTTAGACAAACTGCAAAGTGTCTGTATTTGGGGGATTTTGTGTCTAAAATTCATCAGCATATTGTTTTTTCCTGAATTTGTTGCTTTTAAATGTTTCAAAAGGAAGTTGTGAAATACATAACCCATCTAAATGCCCCCTGAACCCCATCCAACTCCCTGATGCCCTGCTTTTATAAGATCTGGACCTCTATTTACAGAACACCAAAAGTTGACATACGTGGTTTAACCACACTGAGATGAAAACATGAGTTACATAATAAGCTGGGGATCCTAATCATCAAAGCTTACATCTCTTTCACAGCCTGCAGCTTGTTTTTTTGTTTTTTGTTTTTTTCAAACAAATTCACAATGGCATTATCAGCATTGGACTCAAGATGCCTGCAAAAACACAAAATCTTACCAAGTATTTTTGGTCTAGTTTCTTGTCAAATATTTTAACAAACTTGAGATAAGACAAACTAACTTAAACGTAACATTTTAGTAAGATATAGAGGCTTGTTGTAAGTCAAAAGTTCCTTCACGTAGATGAAAAAGTACTTGTTCCATCGGCAGATTGCTTCACAAAAATACTTGGTGAGATTTTGTGTTTTTTGCAGTGTACAAGTACTTCAAAAATGTTTTGTTGTTCTAACTACAAAACAGAGAACCAAATGTAGAACCTTGAGGTTCACCAGCTGTGCATTTACACATTGCAGACGTTTCGCATAGAAACCTTGATGGACGTGTTCGTCAACTCAGCAGAACCAAAGGTTCGTCTTTCAGACCAAACATGGAGGTGTGCATGCTGATGCTGCAGATGTGTTGGTATTCACAATGTCAAACTCGAACAGTCATAATGCACAAACACTCACAGTCTCACTTCCCAGCAATGTACTGTCATTGGTGCAAAGAAACATTAACATAAGCACTCACACACACACACACACACACACACACACACACACACACACACATATACACATAGCAAAAACCATACCAAACACACTTAGTCTTCTAACCAGACAGTGAGTGACAGAACACCAGGTCTTTCCATCAGCAGCCTGCACACTCACTCCTCCTCCTCCTCCTCTTTTGACCTCTGACCCTGATGACAACCGACTGTCATCACCGTCACTCCTGGAAGATAAACACTCCATCCCGAGTGTTTGTTCTCGTGTTGATGTATGCTCATTTTATGTGTATCCGAGTGTGTCCGTTCCTCTTTAAACATTTGGGTTGTTGCGATTTTTTTTTTTTAAACATGACCCTTTTCTTCACCTCTTTTTTTTTTTTTTTTTTTTTTACTCATTTAAGTTAATCGTCCTGCACATACTTTGTTAATCAGCTCCAGCCCACCTGCAGCCCCCGGTCCGGAGCCAAAAACCACTTCGATTTTTCTGCTGAATGTTCATGGAAAAGTGAGCTTTCGGGTACAAAATGCTTGCCAAAAAGAGAAATATTTACCCTGCGTGACGCAAACACTTCCCTGGCACTGAAACACTCTCAGCTATATTTAGTCCTCACCACCAGACCGAAGTACTGCCCTCATCAAGATAACATGAAAGGCAGAAAATGACTCTTCTTAAGCAGCAGCTTCCCCCCTCCACCACCGCCACCCCACTCCTCTGCTGCCTCCAATTTAACTCTCTCAGCACATTTCCAGTTACAGCCTCTGACGCATCGCAGCATTTCAAATTTCCCAAATTTACCGAGAATCCATGTTCTTTGTCGTTTCCGCACATCTAAACTCTGGTACGTTGGTACGTTTTCCGGATTCTTTGTGAGCTGTTTTCTGCAGAGTGCGCAACAAACAAATGTTTATTTGATTTTTCCACAAATGAAATAAATGTGGAACGGAGAGGTGGAGGTTGGCCAAAAGGGGCAGAAAAGGGGGGATTTTTTGGTGGTGTTGGAGGGACAGGGGTGGATGAGGAGCAAGAGCCTGAAGCCAGTTTAAGGCTCCTCCTCTCCCAGGAGAACCACTGAGCGACAGCCAGCTGGAAACCATTGACAGGAGTTTGTAGTGGGGGTTGTGAGTGAATGTGGAGACGGGCTTGATGGAGGGGATCACAGGGGCCTGCCTGTCTTCGCAAATCTGCTGTTTGAAACCAAAGAAAGTGAAGAAAGCAAATTTAGACCATAATTTTTCCAAAAACGAGGGTGGGCAGCGAAGAAGGGGGCAATGCGAGAACTACAGAGTTCAGTTAAATTTTTTTTTTTTAATCGATCTTTCTGCCACAAAAAGGCCCAAACGAGTGGAGGCTCATACTTTTCTAAGTCCATTTGTGAAAAATCATATTTTTGGCAAGACATTTCTGCATAATCTGCTTTAAAATAAATATTATCTGCTCAAGTGGGGGTTTTTTATATTATGATATTGCATTTAACGGCGTCGGTGCTACAAGCAACATCTGCGTCTGTGTGTGGGATGGTGACAATGTGCTGATTTGAGTCATTTGGTTGACACAACGCCTAAATACATCCTACTGGTCTGGAGCGCAAAGGATTGTTTTTAATCTAAATAAATGCCTGAGATAAGTAAAATAACTCTACACAGAATTTGAATGCAGTTCTTTTAGTTGGTTAAAGAAAAAAAAAACACCCTAAGAGGAAAATGTTATTACAAAATCCCCACATTTATTATTCTCTTCTCAGCTCTTCTTTGCCATTTTGAACAATGCTTAGTCTTCAACATTTTATAATTTTGGAACAAGAAGGGATGTTTATCAATTTCTCTTTTTGTGAATTTTTTCTGCATCTTCCAGATCTTGTCGGATTCGTCCGATGCTCGCTCTGTCTTTGCCCTTTGAGATGCCGATCTGGGGACTGTGATGACCGTAGACGAAGGTTGAGTTTGTGTCCGTTGCACCACTTCTGGGGTTCGATCGTTAATCTACTGAAACTCCCCGTGACGGTCCATTTTCAGCTCTCTGGTTAAGGCCAACACATTCTTATTTTAAAAACTTTTGCGTTTTTGAGAGCTTATGATATCATACGCCTGAAAACAGAAACCACTTATTTTCCACATTTCACTCTCACACACATCATGTCACATTTCTCATATGACCAGGTCACATATTTCCAGTTGAAAGATTTCTAATTGTTTTGTATGCTTCCCAAACAACCATTTGACATGTAGTTGGTGTGTGGGGATTGTTTTGGAGTCTAACTGACCCAAAGATGCCACTGTGCGCTGCACTTCGCAACATTTGAGACCTTTCCATGAACTTATTAAATACAGTAAAAGGCATCATTACTACACTTACAGCATAGCCACATACACATTTCTACCTTACTGACATGCCATGTTTTTCCCTTTTGGAAAACTAAGAGAGATGACACGGATATATCATGGACTTCTAACTGAAAGCTAAAAACACATATCTCAAAAATATTGTGGTTTTGTTTTTCTGAATAATGAGGGACATTAGAGGTGCTTCCGGCAATCAAATATTAATTATATTTTTTAATGCTCAGTGTGTGTGTGTCCAACTGAATAAGTGCACTCAAATAAAAAAAAGAGATGGTTGTACATGGTTCTACATTTACAATGCCAGATTTGTTCATGTTATGTGCTTTGGCCACATTACAATTATTTTTTATCTATCTTTCTATATTGCTTTGTTCATAGACTTGAGTTAAATTATTTCTCTTTGTCCCTTTAGAGTATATATTGTGTTACGTTGTGCCCTTGTTGGACATTTGTTTTAGGAACGTACCAGAAATGGGTTAAGGAGTACGCAGGTAGAAAAATTTTATTTTTTCACGTCTTGCGAGTTTTCTCATCTTTATGCGTGAAACCATTTCTTCCCAAACTGAAGTGGCAGAATGATTCAGTGCAAGACAACATGAATAAAGATCCCCCCCCCAACCCCACTAAACCAACAGTAAAATGATGGGATTCTCACACAGGAAACATGGCGCAAACATCCTCTAACTGCACCACTTCAAACCAACACCACACTGTGACGTAGCCCACTGAGTAACACACAACTTCATGTGTGCTGGTCGTCCATGTGATTACCACATAACCAAGAAAACCTGGTGTAAAAATAATCTCCCTTTCCTTCCTCGACTGCTCCCTTTTGCACATGTTTTTTTTAAGGTTTTATTGTCTCTAGTGGACTTTATTTGATAGTTAATTGACAGGAAGGTGGGTATTGAGAGATGGGGAAGGCATGCAGCAAAGGTCACCAGGCCGGGAATTGAACCGGCGACGGCCGTGTCAAGGACCAGAGCCTCCATATGTGGGTTGTGCTTAACCCCCCCACGCCGGGTGCCGAACGCGACCGCGCCGGCCGGCCATGACGAAACGCGTAACAAACCGAATCCCGGATGCAAAGCAACGGAGTCCCGTTTCGTTCACTCTCTGCCTTTTAATCTCTCCTCTGGATTTTGGGAGCGCATGTGGAAAGTCTGTTTTTATCAGTTTATCTGTGCTGGAGTCGTGCGCGACAGCTGGTTTCCATTTTCCATCGGTCGAAAACAGCAGAAGAAACATGGCTTCCCTGCTCCTCAATGACGGTTTTTTTTTTTCATGTCTAAGCAGGCCAGGCGTATATTGAGGTTTCCACCGCAGGAGTTTTCAAACTTGTTTCGGATGTCAAAATTAATAACGAATACAGACCGAGACGAAACGTAATCCGTCGGCCTTCTGTAAGAAACATCGGTTTTGTAAATGTTCGATAGAAATTTCACCGTGACCCGTTGAAAATAAGGAATGCCTGGAGGTCTGGAAACAAACAGAGAGCGATGAGAAGCATCAACATTTCAAGCGGTCTTTCACGTGAACGTTTCCAAAAATGACCCACAAAATGAATCACGCTTAAAGAAAAGAGAAAAAAAGTCCAGTAAAAATATTCATAAACCTCTTTCTCTGGAGTTGGCTAACAGTCAAACACCTCATTCCTCCCTTTGTGAGATCGCATCAGCGGCCGAAGCCAAAAGGCAATCAAGTGTAATGCTGTGCTGTTTCCATCTGGGCCTTTTCTCGTCCCTAACCGATATGTAGTTTCTGATCTAATCCCACAACTCACTGTTAGCTCGCAGCTAACAAATGATTACAAGAGCATGATCACAGTTTCTGGATTCCCCACAGTTGTCCTCCTGGGAGTCGTGGTCACCGCTTGTCATGTCCTAATTCTCGCTGGCGTTCTCTCACAGGGTTGATTGCAATGTTTGTTGTCCATCGCAGATGTTCCTTAAGGAGGAAAACAAAGTAGGTATTTTTAAAATATTTTTTAGGCTCATATAAAGTACGTAAATCACACCGGGGGTGCAAGAGTGCAGCCACATGCGCGCTTGAAACCTCATCTAAGGTATCTGCGTGGGAAAAATACCCAACAGCGATGGCCGAGGAGGCCGGTGGTGCTGAGCTTGCCGTCGCGATCCGATCATTTTAATCGCCGGTGTGAAAGTATTCACACTTCTTAAACTTTCCCACATTTTGACACGCTACAACCTTTAATCTACAACCTTTAACTGGAATGTGTTTTACTAGGACGCAAAGCTGTGAATTATTGCGGGAGTGGAAAAAAAATGATAAATGGGTTTCAAAATGTCTACAAATCAAAAATCTGAAAAGTGTGGCGCGCATCTGTGTCCGGCCCAGTTTGAATCAGTCCTTTGTAGAAGCTGCTGAGGGTTTCTCAAGAAAACATCCAAAGAGCAAATTTGCCTTTTTTTATTATTATTATTTTTGGAGAAATTGCTCAAACTTATCTGTGAACATTGATTTCCAACTCTTCCCACAAATGCTAACTTTGATTTAGGATCATTGTAGCTGTTTATCCTGCTTTTCTTAAACAATCTCTCCGTATTAAGTGACCGTCTTCCCATCAGCGCTGACCAACCTCTCTGTTCCTACTGAACAAATTCATTTGTAGCAAGATGCTGCTACCACCACCAGTGTTTAAACACAGGAAAGTCTGCACTACATGTAGCATTTTGAATGTACAGTGTAAAACACTTGAAGGTGGTTTAACTTGAAACTTTAACCAAATAATTATTTCACAATATGGAAGAAAAAAGCTGCCCCCACCTAATTAAAGAGCACACACTAAATGTATTATTTTTACTCACATTATCAAGTTAAAATAGCTATTTATTTAGCTTTAGAATAGTTTGAATTCCTGTTTCAAATTCCATAAACAAAATTTCTGATCCAATAGTGAATTTTATTCACTATCACAATGAATTCAGCTTAAAAATGTCTAGTGTGAACAGAACCTAGTCCTCAAGATGAATAAAATAAACATTCGCTTTAACAACACACAAGAGTCAACATTCATCATGGTGCAACACAGGTTACAAAACATACCACTAAGCACTCTGGGAAATAGTTCCCACTCCTGCCTTTTTCTTCTTTCATTTCATTTTAAGCTCTAACCTAAAGTCTCCAGTTTATCCAACTCTCTGATGACAAAATGAATAAAGAGTTAATACACCTTTCACAAACTCACACAATTAGGTTCTAAATCTAAAACTCACTCCATTTATTTACCTTGAAGAGTCGACAACTCGACACGACAAAACGTTGTATAGCGTGGCGCCTCGAATACTATGTATCCTTCTATCAAACTTGAAAATATCACATGCACTATCTATGTCAGACATTGAAATTTGTGCTTTTGTAAATAAGGAATTGGCAGTTTTACAGGTCAACCTCTTTGAGCAAGCGAGAAGTTATGTCAGAGGGGGGAGGCCGGAGCCGAAGCGCCTACTGTCGCATCATAAGTTTTGAGAATGTCATAGCATAAGCGGTGAGGTAAGAGCCGTCCTCCATGCAGCAGACGGTGACACTCGAACTCAGGTTTGCCTAACTTGGTCATGGAGAACCAGTTCCACCAGCGCCCTTGATGCTCTTCAGCTTCCTGTGGGATAAAAGGCGACAAACTGTATGGACCAAAGTGTCCTGCTCCGTTCGTACACCCAGTGAAACGAAGACAGCAAAACAAAAACAAAACACGAGCGAGTTGAAAAGTGTTTGCAACGTATAAGAAGGCAAAACTGGCAAATAAATGACCCGAGCTCCCATAAAAGGCAGATGTTGCTTTAAATCGCAAAAATGCTCTGTTATGACCGCTCGTCTCCAAGTGTTTGTGCTTCATAATTAAAACATTTACTGCAAACCGGCGTCATCTCATTCGTCGAGCGGCTCGAGAAAAATACGTCAACGCTCAAGTGTTTATGACTCCGTAGGTGATTTGCTTTAAAAAGGCAAAAAAATAAGACATGAGCTGCAAGTTTTGATTTAAGTATCCCGATGAGAGGGAAGGAAGGGGGGGGGGGCTTGATTTCACTGAAAAAGGGAAAAAAAACAAACAAAAAAAACTTTTAAGACTTGGGTTTTCATCACCCACAATCATTAAAATCATTAAATCCGCCCACATAAAATTAAAAACAGTTTGGGTTTGAAGGAGGCTGACACATCACTGCCTTGTCGAGTTGACCGGCCAGTTCTGAGAAGCCGAGGAGCTTTTTTTTTTTTAACTCAAACGTTATCGTGGTTCACTGTTAATTACTGCTCATTATGTAACACAGATTCACAGACTCTGAACTCGGCCCGTTTGTCTCGAGCCGTTTCACGCCGACGCAGCAGCGGCGCTTCCTGTGCCCAAGCGACGCGGCCTCCTCAAACAACGCCTGTCCACCGGCGCACAGCCCACCGGCTAGAACCTGGAGCGCAGCACGTATGGAGGAAACGGCTCCAGTTGGAGAAATCAGATCCATCTATGGGGAATATCCGAAAATAAACCCCTCTGTTCTCCCATATCAGGCCTTGTATAAATAAGATAGCACTGCAGGCACACTGCACCATGGGAATTAGCCAATCCAGTCCTGTAAACATCAGCCAATGACTTCTGGCAGGCTGGGCCAGCTCTCAGGAGGGGAGGTTCTGCGCTGGAATTCATAAATAAATCACTTTTTTTCTGGGAGGATTATGTGTCCACACTCCCCGGTCCTCCCAGCACCCTCCCCTTCCTTGAAAAAATAAACAGAGCAAAAGTAGAAATAGCAGCGCATAAGCATCACTACAGGAAATTATCCGGGCCCCTCGCTATAATTTAGGGACATTACTTTCGTGACAATTGAATTTTAGTAGAATAGAGCTTTTTTTTTTTTTTTCTTTCCCCGGCCTTACGTTGCACCTCCCCTTTAACTCTCTGTCGAGGTCAAATGACCTTTGGCAGAGTCACTTGTTTTTCTAACCACCGGCTGCTTTGGTCTTTTGTTCATGCCATTAACGGGGTTAAAGAGGAAGTAATCCACTTCCATTTAAATGTACTTTCCCAGGACATAATCACCTGCTCAGGAAAAAAAAAAAACACAGGCCAAGACGCAGAGTTGGGGTCTGTCTATGAGTGAGACGTTTAATTGATCTGCGACGTGTCCTGCCTAAATGTAAAAGAAATAATTAGTGAAAATAGAGTCTTGTTTAGTAAAATCTGGATTTGGAGATCAGTGTGTTGCAAGAGTTTGGAATCTGTGAGAACGGCTTTATTGCAATAGCAGCGGCGTCATGCATCACTAAAACAAGTCGGTCGCATTTCTGGACCAGAATCAGGCCTCCTGTGTGTTGTAAGCAAAAAACAAAACAAAACAAAAAAACATTTGTTTGTATGTGAATTATGTAGCAATAACTGAGAGAAACGTTTTCTTAAGCTTGGGAAAAGTTCAGAATTTTGTTATTGTTGCTGTTGTAACAAAGTGGCAAAAAGGGCGACTAAGGCCCTATTGTTAGAGATGATTAATTGCATCTAATCGTGTTTCAGGTCAGGCTAATTACAGTGCAGGCTAAGTTTATTGCCTGGAAAAAGACCATTTTCCTACTGTCAAAAATGTAAACATGCAAAGTTTGCTAAACAACTCCTGAGACTTTAACTGGAATGGTGTGCTTTGGTTAGATGAAACTAAAGTTTGGGCTTTTCTGCTGCCAACGCTTCAGGTGGGTCAGGAATTTATTTATTTAAAAAAAAAAAAAACATGTGGACAGGCACCTCATACCCTATTATTAAGTATGGTGGTGGGATCTGTGATGCTGTGGGCTTGTTTTTCTTCTAACTGGGATCCATGACACTGGGATCCACCTGGAATCTACAAGATGGCAAAAATATCTATATTTTTATCTGGGTTTTCAACCGGATAATGACTCGAGACATATCAAATCAGTCACTTACTCAATCTTCTCCCATGGTCTTCTCAGTCACAAGATTCATATTTTTGCAGAGAATATGTGCGGTGAGCTGAAGAGAAGAGAGATATATCTTTACCAACGGTGCCAATAATCAGAGCCATTTTCAGTCTGAATCGTCGGCGGACAGCGCCCTGGTCTGAGGGTCCTTGTGTTTTCTGTGATCCCACAGCGTTCCATTTATCGTCTGTTTTTGAGAGTGTCTGTTCTCACTTGTGTTTGTTTCGGTTGTTGTTTTATTGTTTTGCACCGTTCCCTCGGCTCCTCGGGTCAGGTTCCAACCCAGCTGCATTGCGATCTGCTGATTATTTCCACACGGCTTTCATGTCACTAATCACCTCCACCGCAGTTACGAGCCAGTCGGTTTCCTTTCTGCCCTCTCAGTTGCTTCCATCACAAAGCTGTCTGCTTGTCCTCTGTGTCTCACCTGCTTACTTTCGTCTTGCTCCAGATCCTGTCGTTCCAGTTCCACGTTTTATGTGAGCGCAGCAAACTAATAATTGTTCCGTTGTCCTGCCAGGACTTGTGTCCAACTCAACAGTAACTTATGACAGAGGTCAAGCTAACCTCTTGATTATGACTCCAAAAACTACCGAAACCTCAAATGAAGGAGAGGGTTGAACTGTGGTTGAATTGAAAACAATTGGCCTTTTTTTTTTTTTTTACATGACATTAGTTTCTGTCAAATGGGTTATTTACAGTCAATTGTTATAGTTACTGAGACTTGAGAAATATTTGCATTACAGCACGATCGACGACCCGGTATGTCTGATTCTCGTAGCTCCCTGGTGAAAGTTAGGGAGGGGGGCTTCATCGGTTGAATGACCAAATTTCAAATGGAACCAACGTTAATTCTTGAATTGTCAAAACTTGCATGTTTTCACGTCAAAAATCAATAAATCCGCCTCTTGGATCTGTTGATTTCCAAGAGTGACTAATAAAGGTGGTTTAGTGAAAGGTGGAGCAGTGGGACATGAAACGTATTTTCTAAACTCAAATAGTTGGTTATTCTTCTTTAAAACACCATTGATAGACGGCGCTATCCCAGATTGCCAGCTTTCGTTTGTTTATGGCGCACAGCCTTTATAAAAAAACGGTTTCCATCTGCCACTGTGGGAAAGATTTCCACAACAAGAAGTCCTTCTAATTTAATAACGAGCTCATTGGTCCAAATAAAGATACAAGGGCATCATGGAAACTGTAATAACTTTAGTCAATGAAAGAGGGTGTTTTCCCAATGGAGGAGGTTGCTGTTGTTGTTTTCAGCTTTAGCTTTGCTGACTTCTTCTTATGTGGGCATGAATGGGTTAAAAGGGTGAAAAGACGCCTCGGAGGAGCACAGAAGCATCAAAGTATGGAGCACTGCTCGCCTCCTCCTCATGTTCCGTACTGTCTGCAGCTAGGCTTTTTATTCATACAGTTAAAGGCCTAGAAAAACCTTGTGGGTGTGAAGGATGCCTGCAAAAAAGGAGACACAAACAGATCAAACCTCCAGCATCCGGTTTGGTACGGTTTGCACACAGGTGCTGCAAGCCCACAGGACACCCAGAGCTCAGTTTTGGCACACATGCACACCGTACGTCACAGATACAAGTCAGGAAATTAAGTAAACGTTAACATCTGCTGGCATGTTGCTAAGTGGGGAAGAAATAGGTTGTTTCAACTCTGAAATAGCTCTCTTTTTTATTTAGGGCCTGCAACAACTGCATGTGGGGAAAGTAAGGGGGCTTCCTTTTTCCACATCAAGAAGATAAGAAAGGAAGTGACATAAGTTCCTGTTGCAGACTGAGCCCCGGCAGCATGAGACCGCCGGCGAGGAATGCATATTTTCTGCTCACAGAAGAAAACACAGTGACACAAAGTGGGCGAGAGCTAAAAGAGACGAACAGCAAATGCTCAGCTTTTGTGTTTTAACTCTCGTTCAGTGCTCTTTTCCATCTCTCAGCTGGGAAATTTAATGTCGATGTCATTTTTTTGTCTCAAATAAAGCAAAGCTGTGTGAGAATCCAATGTTGATTTTCTCTGAAACCATACAGTGCCTCAGTTATAACTTGATACCGACAGTCAAGATATTGTCCTGCAGTAACCTGCGCTAACGTTGACTGAAGGCAGACCATTCTGGAAAAAAACCGTGTTACCCAAGTTAAATCAGATCTGTCAACAAATCGGCTGACTCATACCTGTAATAATATCCCAACGTGCTTCATTATCAACCATTCAGACAGCAATAGAGGAACTCTAACGCTGACGTAAACCCTTAGAGCATGACTTGCGTTGAGAGAATACACGGGAATGCAAATGTAAGCGACTTTACACGGGGTGGGAAGAGAAAAGGAATACACAAGTTTCTATGCTGCAGGGTGAGATGCGTCCCAGTACGCTTGACCATGGCCAGGGAGGACACGTTGAGCAACGCTGTTTGTAAACTGAACCCTGAACTTGCGACTGCAGGGTTCACGGCGTGAGTCACAGCCTGCCTGTGGTGTGGCCAAGGTTTAGCGGCTCGGTAAACATGGCAGCAGACTGCCAGAAAGGAGAAAGTGCCCTGGAAAGTACCTAAGACAAATTCACTGCACAAGATAGGCGAACTGACGCTTCGACCTCAGTCGTTCGATAAGACCGGGCTTCTCTGCCGCTCTGACTGAAAATCTATAGAGGGAGGAAGAAAGCAGAGATTAAAGAGGATGCGTGTAGGCTGAGTGTATTTTTGTTCTGTGTGCCATAGACGTTAGGGCTACTGGCAAACAAGAAAAGCTGAAAAGGAAACGAGGTGATAAGAATCTGAATGCTAGCATTTGCTCAAGTGGTCGACTTTGTCAACAAAGTGACATTTAGCGCTGGATGCTGAGGGGTTGTTTTTAGAGCATATCTAACCGAGACGTGGTCTCACCTTGCTTCGTGGGCGACACAATAATGACTCATTTGAGATGTAGCACTTTCTCATAGCAGACTGTATGTGGAGGGTTAACATGCCACCCTCGTTCTAGATAGTGGATTCGCAGAGCCACATGAATTCAGAGTTGACACACTGTCGCAGTCTGAAGTCCAGACTTTGAACCCACTCCTCTTTGGACTTGGCTGCAACTCAACCAGGCAACAGGCCGTTCGCTCAGGCTGATAAACAACTCCCGGGCACGGAAACAAGCTGACTGAGAACAAGCAGAGCCGAACGGTTGCACATCCTACATTTGGCACGTGCACACGTTGACTCTTTAAATCCCTTGACCGAGGGGTTTTGAGACTTTATCAAAACATTTCCGAACGAATATGGCCATCACCTCACTGCAGGCGTTTTAACAGCTCGCAGTTTCATAATCATCTTTGAGTTTGAGCACATTCTCAAGCGTCTCGGGGCACACAAGAGTCCTGTGATCTTGCTTCTTCGCCACCGCACATTACATCAAAACATGAGCACAGGAAGTGGGCAGAAAGGGGAGTTCTGCGCACAACTAAAATAGCTTGTCAAAAACAAAGATCTACGTCTCTGGCATTTTACAGTTGCATGTGTTGTCCATTGTTCATCAGACTGAGCTCATCGTATACAAAAGGGTTATATTCTTTAAAACAAAAACAGGTGTGGAGGCCTCTCCGTGAAAGGGAAGCAACTCTGCCTCCGAATCCAACTCCAACCTTATGCAACCGGCAAGGTAATTTACTCTAACCCACTTAGGAAAGAAAGAGATCAGTGTGGTGGCTGCAAAGTTCATTAGGCAGTGACTCTATTTCTTGGAAGTCTCGAGGGTGCTCTCTATGTCGGACACATGTTGGGCTGATGTGAAAAGTCCAACTTTGAGGAGGTCACCTCTTTTACAGCCATGAATCACCCAAAAATCAACAAGCCAAGTTGTTCCCACTAGAGCCTTTTTCCACCAAACTCTGCCCAGGGTCATATAAAGCATGTGGCATGTCACAGTGCACAGTATAAGGGAGTAGAGACTAAGATATAGGCCATAAAAAATATTTCTCCCTAATACCTTAAAGGGACAGTTCAGAATGTTTGACTGTTATTGTAGTTATCGTATTTCCTGCAAATAAATTTCCCATTTAGTATAAATCTATACTGCCGGTCAGGCTAACAGCTACAGCTGTCTGTCTGGTTCCCTGAACCAAAATGGACTGCTACCATCAACTCCAGACTCACAAACATCACAGTGGTTTATGCAAATCATGCTATTTTATGACCATTTAAATTGTCATCACTCTGGACGGTAATTACACAGAAGGTTGCAGAGACAATGCGCCCACATATGATCCTCCTGTGGGAAACACCTACTGAGATCAGAACTCATGTAATTAGCTACATGTACAGAAGGGAATTTACTTAATTCAATTCTTTTCTTGCATCTGTGGTGCAAGAAAAGAAAGCAAGAATATAGGAGTTAATGGGAATTGTATTTTTACAGATCTGTAGCACCAGTGTTCTACGAGTTTTAAAATGTCAGCTGATTAAAATGGTCAAATTTCCTCCCCAGCTTGTTTAACGTTTCTGCAGGGAAAGTTTTGTCATCTCCACCCACAAACCAGGGTTTCCTAGGAGTCTCCTCAGTCGTCTGCGTCCAGACAAGATTTGTGTGAATGCGTCGCCTGCGCACGGTGGTCAATAACAGTACCAGCCAGTGGGTGGTGCCAAACACGCGGTAGATTTAAATGATGATGAGAAGAAGAAAAACAACTACAAAGCTTGTTTTAATACGCCATAATGAGAACAAATCTGGCTTTTCCCCAATGATATTCTGATGGGAAGCTCAGTTTAGTTGAGCTTCATTTACTTCTTTTTCCCCTCTTCATAGTAAACTGCCCTCTCAGAGGCTGTAGGGAAAACTGTCATCTCTGAATGAAGCAATATTATTTAGCTTAGCTGAAATTAGTATGAATAGGCTTGTCGGTACAAGAGGTATGCCACTCTCTTTGTTTTTTGTTTTTTTTTTACTAAAGTGGCACTCTGACTAGAAATATTTTTTGTCTAAGAGGACATAGCTTATAGGAAGTTCTTCCAAAAAAAAGTTTTAAAACAAGCAGGTTTCTACATCCTTAAACAACTAAAATCTCAAGTTTCACAGTGGTGCGCACGTAATTTCAGGGAAATTTTTAAACCTCCGTCACGGTAGTTGGCTGTCCACCACCGCTGATCTTGCTGTGTGAAAAAGAAAAAGAAAGGCGTGTGAAAACTAAATGGGCTTGTATTGTCTTACTAATTCAAAAACATTGATTTAAACTTTATGAACAAGTAAACTGGCATGATCACAGTTGTATTGGACTATAGAAAGCAGCTGATTACATAGGAAAGTGAGGCAGGAAACAATGTGTTACATGTGATCATCCTGTGTGAAACATATGCTGAGATCATACCATGGAAAGTGTTTTGGGCCCAGAGTAGCGGATAAAATAACGCTCACATAAATCCCTTTAATATCAGACTAAAACCAGACGTAGCAGGGAATTTGACATGTTACTTCAATAGAAATAAGCACTTGACCTCTGTTTAAAAGGTTGATAAAATAGCGTTCACCTGATTTTAAAGGGAAAAAAATAGACAGTAGCACTCAGCTTTGGACTCGTCCTCTCTCAAATTAGCAAGTTGCTAATCTGGGTTTATGCTAAATGAACATGTTCTCTACAACTTCCAAGCTATTAGCGTCACTTTGCAATTCCTGAACTACCCCTTTAACTAACTTCAGGAACACTGTAAATAATTCACCACAATTTTATTGTCGCTTTCAAGCTGATGTCAGTTTACGAGTGAAACTGTTATCGTTTCCTGCTGTCATAGAGGCCTTTGTTTAGTGTGTGTTTGTGTGTGTGTGTGTGTGTGTGTGTGTGTGTGTGTGTGTGTGTGTGTGTGTGTGTGTGTGTGTGTGTGTGTGTGTGTCCCTTTCTGGATCTTCAGACAGGGTGTGACTATAGTTTATGAATTTGACCTACAACTTTTGACATAATAGGACAGAAGATGATAAACAGATGTTTCACAGGATAAAACCAAACAGCAACAGCACAGTTCAAAGTGCTTTGCACCATAAAAATAAGACAATAGCCAATTATGAAACAAATGGTAAACAATACATTGTCAAACGTTGTCATCATTAAAATTATCAAGCCCATAAACATTAAATATATTGATCCGTGTTCCAGTTACTGTGAACCAAACGTAACTCTAAACAGGTGAGTTTTTAGCCCATGTACTGAGTTGTGTGTATTGGATAATTTGATGCCAATACAAATAATTATTTGTCACGCTCTTCGCATTGACAATGGAATTAATGTAACAACTTATTGCAAATTGCCAGAAGCCATGTAGGAGACACAGCAAACCGGTGGAAGAGAGAACAAAAGTGAGCACTGTTGACTCCAGCTCAAACACACCATACACACAAGAAACATGGCAGTGGCAGCATCATGCTGATTTTCTTCCTTCAGAAGGAATAGAAAGGCTGTGAAAGCTGATGGAAAAACCAGTAGAGATAAACTATTCTTCGCCCATTGTTACGCTTAAATTTGTACACCACTTTGTAGGCAACTTGGCCAAACAGGAAGGAAAATCCTTGACATATGCTAATTTTTTTTACAAACATATGCACAATTAAATATAAACACAGAGGGACTAAACATTGCGATATTTTTTTAAAATAGATTTTAAAAACTGCACAAAAGTAACACTTATGACGCCACACCTTGTGGTTGGAGTTGTTTCAGCAATGCAGTCACATTAGTCACAGTCCAAACCTAAATTTATCTGACAATATGTGGTAAGATTTGAAAATTCATGTGCTACTCTCCACATCATTATGACTGGGCTGTTTTCGCAAAAACAGCCCAGTCTCAAAGAAAATAAAATGTCAGTGGTTGAGATGTGGCTAAACGTGGGGAAGTTCAGGGTTCAGGGTTTTGCGAGGCCCTCTGTGTGACAAAGGATCTGGCCCTGATCTGTGATTATTCTCTAATAAATTCTCTGTCTTATGTGTGATTTGGTTTTTATGTGCTCCCTAGGTGTGCTCAGGGTTTTTACACGCTTCGAACAAACAGACTGGAGTGTCTGAGGGCTTGTGCTTTGTTTTGTCATTATTTACTGCCGATGTCCCAGGAGCGTCAGGAAGAGAGGAAGCTCCACCCAGCTGCCTGTTCTCCATTAACCTGGCTCAGACAGTCGAGTCGAGTCAAGGCCGGCCGCTGTTCGCTGCCTCCTTTTAACTTTTACCGTGTCAGCAAGCAGCAAGTACCCCTGTCCCCACCCACCAGCTTTGACACATCTGCATACACAGATCTTATTCTTTCCCCATTATCTCTCTGTTTGGGTTCCTCGCAAAATCAAGCCCTCCCTCCTCGCTGTGCTCCTTTTCATTCCTCCATCCTCGCTGCCTCCCACCTCCCCTTCCTCTCCTTCATCTCTTGGGCCCTCTCACTGACAGCTGGCTCTGATTATGGCTGTGAAAAATGGGGCATTCAAGCCAGCAATCGCCCCCCTGTCTCCCCTCATATCCCCCCGCCCCTTAAACATTCCTACAGCATGACTCCGCACTTTCTCCCCACTGCTTTGAGGCCTGTCTCTGCTTCCCTCCCTTCTGCTTCCCTCTGCTTTCCCTGTCTTTCTTCAGCTGTCTTTGTTTCTGTCTTGTTGTTTTTGCAGTTTCGATGCTGTACCCTGCAGCAATTGGGTGGGTGAACTTTGTGCAAGCACAAGTCTGTTTGGGGGGCGGATTTCAGTCTCATGTTTAATTAGACCAGCTAAATATACAAGGTCTACGGGTAGAAAACAAAGGGAGGCAGATTGTGTTTAAATTAGACGTAGATGGTTCTTATGTAGCATTCAGCGAAGAATTTCATATTTTTGATGACTTCCTTAATGACAAGTCGGAATAAAACATCCAAACATTCACATTGAATTTTGAGAAGAAATGTCTACAGTGGAGGAAGGAAGGAAGGAAGGAAGGAAGGAAGGAAGGAAGGAAGGAAGGAAGGAAGGAAGGAAGGAAGGAAGGAAGGAAACGAACAAACGAAAGGAGGAAATGAAGGACAGAAGGATTTTTCCCTTCATGCAATATGGAAAATGTCTATAAATACAAATATTTTGCAGAACTTATTCAGCCTGAAAATATATTTCAGTCCAACTCCATACTTTTCCATCTTTCCCTAACAGCAACCCTGGCCGTTTGAGAGAGAGATGGAGGTTTGGCGGAAACAGTCCACAGCTTCTTCGCAGATGGAGCCTGGTTCTAAAACATAACTAGCCCGCACAAGAACAAACACACTCCATCACTGCCTCATGCGCTGACGTTTATGGTACGTTACTTGACTGTATAATGATTACAGCATGTCAGAGTGCACACTGTTTTGGCAGATTTCTCCATACATGCTTATTTATTTGTCTTAACTGACACAGAGCGAAACCTCACTGTCACCAGAACCCGCAGTAAATGGTGCCAGAGTTTTTGTTGCGTGATCTGGCTGCGCCGAAGCCGTTCAGACGCTAACATCAGCTTCATCCACATGGTTGATTGCCAAGCCTTCCACTCTCTCCTGCTCGGTATACTTGAAAATAAATCCCTCGTCCGGAACTCATAGCAGAGCGTTGACGTCACGCTAACATTTGGCTAGGAATAAATATCCCATGATGTAGAATAATCGAGGGATTAATGGGTGGGGTTTCACAATAGGACAATAAACCTGTTTTCTCCTGATGAATTATAGATTTCAAACCATTCCCCCACATCTGGACACTCCTTCATCTAATTGTCAGAACACATGCTAACTATTATCAACGGCCAAAGGTGATTTGATTATACTGAGTGGCAGCTGTGCATACTTAGTCCTCGGAAGTGTTTTGGTGTTTAGCTAAGTTTGTCTTTGCCAAAACATTAGCTGGAAGTCAGGAAATAAATTCAGGTCACTCTCTTGTTGAGTGTTTTATTCCTAATGACTGCAGCATCACACATAAGCCGAAATTTGACCTAAGACTAATTTCTTCCTTTAAGTCTTGACTAGGTTGGTAAAGCTTTGAATCAGTATTGAAACCAGTGGCTAACACAAACAAATACATCATTACAGTGGTACCAATAGAGAAACAAAAACAGCCTGATTATCTGGGGGCTCTTTTTAATTTAGCTAGCTATTAGCCTGCTAGGGCTAGCAACTAGGGTTTTCAGCTTTCCTCTTGAAGTACTAAAACATGCGTTATGTAATTGTGAAATGGACTGTGTTCTTCATTTTTAACTGCCAACAAAAGCTGTCTTACTGATAACGAGTATAAGGTTAAACCACGACTCAAAGATGAGTTCTAGAGAATAGCAAATCCATCCATCGCTGGTCACAATATTGTCTCATTTATGGCCAGTTGGACATTTTGAGGTTTGAGTATTCTTGGAATTACTTCACCTTTGATCCTCCAAACAGTAAAGTTGAGACATTAAAGGGATTTCTGTTTTAACCATGTTGCATGTATGACTTCTAGAAAATAGCATGCCAGTATTGCCCCTCTATTAATGTGATGCTTTAGCATAAGTACGTTTTTTGACTAGCTTAAAAATAGAATATACATCATCAGTGACAAATCACTGCAACATTTAAATAAGTGCTACTCAAATGCTACAGCAATGAGCTAATATCTTATGTAATGCTATGCAAACCTTCTGTCTACACTAATGAAGTTTCATTCACCTTCTTGGTGGTTCTAACAAAATATTTTCTGGTTAATTCTGCTAATGATTTGAAAATTTGACAGACAGGATCCGTATTTTAAGTACTGAGTGCTGGGAACCCTGATAGAAAACTGGAATCCTGAAGTTGATAACTTATACATATAGCTTTGTTACAATAGCTGGAAAAGCTGTTGACATTTGTTCATTACTCACCTTCATATTTGCAGCAGATTGTTGGATAAGGCACTGTTAATAAATGTTAGATGTACCCTTACATTTCTATTTTAGCAGTCATGTTGATAATGTTTATGGCCCACCACCAGTAACTCAGCTACTAGTGCAGTTTATCACTAGCCTGGTTAGTCTTAGATATTGGCAGCGTGAATTATTCTCAAATAAATATGGGTTAGTACTCGCTTATTTGCATTAATGTGGTTACTGTGCCATAGTGAGAATGCATACTTTCTTATAGTTGCTAAAAGAGTACCAACAACAAACAGAACCACTTCCACATTGTGAGTTATTTGAAAAGGAAGGTACAGAAGTTACAAATGAACCATCCAGGATATTATTTTTCTGATTTGCCTTTAAGGTAATCTGAGTAACGTCGTCTTTTTGTGCTTGTGTAATCAAAGCAAAATGAACTAAACTAATGCTGGACTCCTCCAGGAATTAGCTGCTATCATAAACGTTCAGATTGATTTTTGTTTCCTCAGGCTGCCCACAGTTTTTAACACCTTTTTGTGGTTTTTAATCATTTGTTCTCACCCGGGCGGCTGCTGGTTTTGCTTTCACTCATGGCTGAGTAAGGTTGTTTAAGCAATAAAAAATAATAAAGTGAGAAAAACTGTTGCTGTAAAAACATCTGTACTACCTCCTAGTCGGACCCTGTAGTTGTCTTGGAATTGGAAGATTGTGGATTTGACTCCAGCATCCACATGTTGACAGGATTCTACTTTTCCAACATTTAGTTATGAAAATACAGACCCTCTGATTGGGCGGGACAGGTAGCAAAGCCCAATATGAATCTAGTCCTGTTGCCATTTTAACATCACTGACCTTCCAGTTAGCAGCATCTGCAAAGGACTGAAATAAGGCAAAAGTTTGAATTAATCCCACAAAAATCAAACGTGTGGTTTTCTCGTTCGTTTCTCGTAACATATCCAAATCTGAAACGACTCATGAAAATAAACCAAAAGTCATTGTTTCCAAAACCACCTCCAGTCTTTTGTGGCATTTTCTGCATCTTTACATAGCATCGCTCAAGAAGAATTAAACAGGTGTCAATCTCAGGACAGCATTTAAACGTCTTGATCAATACTTTTAAAGACGTGTGTTGAAGAGTACAAATAAATCTGACTTCGAATGAGGTAGAACTCCTGCTTATGACAAAACTCTGTTTCTCTCACCATCTAATAGGGAGTGGAGAAAGCTGTTACAGCATCATCTAAGCTCTCCAGAGGCCAACAGATGTTTTGTGTCATGTTGCATAAACAAGAAAGAACACTTTCATCCATCATGCCGTTGAACTGTGAGCCTTAAAGGCCTCTTATCCAGCTTAAGGCGTCTTGTAGAAGCAAAGACACATCAAGGGCGCCAACCTCGATATTACCTCAGTGGACATAAATCAGGCCTGAATACCACGCTTTAAAAATATACCCGCTCAATGCCGTGCTGTCTCTCAGACACGAGAAAGTTTTTCAAAAAAGGAACGGTTCCGACATCCTTGTTTCGAAGCTCTTCGACCTCCGTTCGTGTCAGAGTCTTCGACCCTCATTTATTAAAAACAAAATCGTATATGAGCAGAGGTTGATGTTAAACTCACATGAAAGCCATGCAATGGAAGCCTTTGATTCACAGGCTTGTCGAGTAAGTCGAACTCATATCCTGTGTTTAAGGACTTTCTGAAAATGGCCTCTCGCTTGAGGCACTTAAAGCACCCACCGTAACCGAAATCAGATGAAAGTTGCCATTTCCAACACGTCTTCCACTAATAGAGTGATATTAGCTTAATAGGACACATTTCTTAGAAGCCAGACGGTGCAGCATGGATGATAAGTCACTGCTGACGTCACTTTGGGTTTGTTTTTCACATATGCAAAGATGGAGAACTTGACACTTTTCATTGGTATTTTAATTGTTCACGTATCCCCTAAATGAGTCACTGACGGTTGCCCACATTGGAAGCTCCAGTACTGTACTAGCATGATCCCACCCACATGCTAGCTCTGATGTCTCCACTGCTGCACATTTATCTTTTTTTTCACCTGCTGACTCTCCTCCAATTGTCTCTTTATTCGCAGCAGTAGGCTTTACTGTTCTAGATTTTAGAGCTGTGGACTGAGACCGTGTGAAAGTAAGACATCTCTTAAAATAAAATAAAATGCCTGACTCCATGAAGTAGGAAAAAAAGACAAAAGAAAAAAACATGACTTTTCTTGAGCTGATGAAATTCAGGACGTGATGACAAATAAAGTCGTTGAAAAAGCTATTTCCATGAGGAAACAAGAGCAGTGGTAAACATTTTGAAAACTGGCTGACCCTCTAAAACTACTTCAAGAATGCATCAGAGACTCATCCGAAAAGTCACAAACAAAACCAAAACAGACTTTTCTCACTCTTCCTCCCCCACCAAAAAATTGGATGATCCTAGATAATTTTAGGGAGACTTTTATGAGCCAGAGAAACAAAAGTGGAACCGTTTGGAATCTTCCAAAACAGTTCAGGGAAAAAAAACCCAGTAGGACACGGCAGTGGTTGTGTGATTGGACGACGTCTGTTTGCTGCAGCGCTTTCACCGATGGAGCCACAAATGTGAAGATCCTGAAGAAGAATGCCTTCAGTTTGAGGCCTAACACAATTCTGAAGTTTATAAAATCAGAATTTGAAAACTACATTTGGTATTTACTTGGCTTGCCTTTGCCTGCTTTCTTTCTTTTTTTATATTTGTTTGATGATCTGAAGCATCAAAGTGGGACAAAAAGCAAATCTTGTAAAAGACACCTTACATCAGCTGCAGTCTCCAATCAGACAGCAACAAAACTGTGCCTGGATGGCTGATGACGCACTTGTAGTTCTTTATAAGGATTCTAAAAGTTACAAATTAACACTATAACTCAAATCAACAGAGTCAGAGAGCTCCACTGGAGTAAAACACTGAACTAAAAGCTTCAATGAACAGAAATATAGATTGCCCGGGTGTACTTTGGCAGCAGTTTTGGCTTGCAGTAATGGCAACGATGACGGTCTGAAGGTGGGGGCCGTCAGCCTACGATTTCTTTGCTAAATGTAAGTCGGTTGGGTTGAGGGGACTGTAAACTCGCATTTCTGGGAAAGCCATTGACTTTTACAAGCCTTTGCAGAACCTACAGGAGTAGCAGGCAAGAGAAAAAAAGCAAACCCAAGAGTATTTAACGAGCACAAAAAGTGTTTCCATATTCATGTGTCACACAACACAGCAGCAAGGGGAATAATACTCCCCTGGGTCGACACAGTCATGTGGACTGCCACTGAGAATGATGTGACGTTAATAAAGCTCACTGGAAGCGGACACAGTGAGTGCATTGTGTGGCTTTAGAAAGCATGATAATAATATTACTGTTATCAAAATCTTGAAACCAAAAAATGTGTTGTGTTTGGTTTTTGGGGCTTGGGGACACACAATGACTGGCAGCAAAGGAACAGCAAATATGAATTTAACAAGAAACACAGATTATTTGTTTCTGAACCATCTGGTTCTGCATTAGAGATGGTTAAAATCTGTAGGAGACAGATCAAGGCATACCAGTATCATTTGGCTTAAATTAACACATGATCATTTAATTATGCCTATTTGTGCTCATGTCTGTTCAGAAAATAGCAGTCTTGCTTAGCTCCAGCGTAAATGCTCAACTTGATCTGATGTTGAGTTGGAATCTGAAACCTGAGTCATCATCTGAGGTCAGTATGCAAAAAATAAAAATCCTTCAATTGTTTACAACAAAGGAACTATTCTTTGAGGGATTCTGTGATAATAAATAAACTATCCTGAATAAAACAAGTCAAGAAGGGAGAAATTGGATTTGTCTTGCTGAATTAATGAAATCATTGAAAAAAAACACACTGCTGTTTGGTGTAAAATGAGTTAAGATGGCAGCATTTAACATTTCCAGAGCAGAACCTGTTGATCCATATGGCTTTTTGGCACTCAGACATCTGGACCCCTGTGTGTTAAGGGGCTCCAGGATCCCTCCTCATTGTGCTGTTGAATGTAAATGGCCGGAGCCCAGGAGCTGCTCTGGATTGCATGTTAGCCACTGGCAAAGCCCACTTAAAACCCTGGCCAGGAAAGTCAACCAAATGGACTAATTCTTCCCATTCAGCCTGAAGGATTCTTCACAGCTGCACATTGTTTTACAGCCAGGGGGAGAAGACAGTCTGAAAGAGGGAGAGGAGGAAGGGAGGCGGACAGAACTGGACAGGCCTCAAAGACTACGATGCTTGTTTGCTTTGAAGACAAAAAGAAGCGGCTTCAGCTCAGCTTGGACGTAAAACTGCACTTCGGCTCATTAGGCGCTTAGACAAAACTCTTTAAGATTTTATTTTCCTTTTCAAACTATTGGAACACACTCTGTCATTTAAGAAAGTTGGGAGGTGGGGGAAGGGACCATTTACAAAAGAGGTGCACCAAAATCAGGCTATTTTCAAATTGACTGTCCAGAGTACAAGATTTTAATCAAGAAATATGCGTCTGAATTCAGGCGGACTCTTGTGTAGCAACAAAATAAATCATTTGAGTAATAAGAAAGAAGTGTTAAAGCAAGAATGGCAACCTACCTGGCATGTTCCCAGATATCTCTCATACACTGTTCCAGGAAAGGACAAGCTCATCCTACAAGGTTTAGAATTATTAAAATGTTCGTAATTCCTGGACTATTTGTCCCTCTGCTCTCTCAAGCCTTGCCAAATTCATCCCTTTTCTCCTTGAGCTACATTTGCAAACATATAATTTACTTACAGACTCTAACTGAGTGCCAACATTGAAGCAATAATGCGTCCTCTGGTTCAGGCCACGCTGACAGTACTCACCAGTCTAATCCCCATATTTTTTAAAAGTAAAACGGTCAGCTCCTGAAAAGTTGTCGAATTTATGTGCTCCAAGCACGTCCACAGCCACAGGTGTATATAATCAGGCACGGAATCCCGGCTGCTTCTACAAACATTTGTGAAAGAACGGGTCACTCTCAGGACTTCAGGAAATTCCAGTGTGATACCGTGACAAGATGCATCCTGTCCTGAAATGTCCTTGCTACTGAAATATTGCACAGTCACCTCTTACCTGGGATTATGGCAAAGTGGGAGCAATTTGAAAAAAACAAGAGGTCGGACAAAAAAAATGGTAAAGTCACAGAGCGGGGCCAGTGAATAGCGATCCGTGTGGTTCCCAGAGGTTGCCAAGTTTCAGCAGTCAGCATCCACTCACCTCCAAACTTCATTTGACCTTGAGAATAGGTCAATAACAGTGTGTATCTTCATGGAATGGGTTTCCACGGCCAGACAGCTCCATCCAAGTCTTACATCAATGAGTGTAGTGCAAGGCTTTGGATGTAGTGATGTAAGTCAGACTCTGTAGCAGTGCTGTCCACTTGACAATTTGTCCCTCTTTGGTTGGCGATCCAATGGATGAATTTGAGTTTAGCTGTTGCCAGGGGAACAACACAGTGTCAGGTAAGTATGCTGCATTGGGGATTATAGTGTAGGACCGTTCTTTCAAAGGTTGGGCTCATCCTCTTGGTTCCCGGGAAAGAAGATTTCATATAGCAGCATGTCAAGACATTTTTGGAGTATTTTATGTTTCCAACTATTTGAGAGAAGTTTGTTTGTTCCAAAATGATTCCAATCCAGCATACAAAGCTAGAACCACGAGGACATGAATGAGTCCCGATCTCGAACACCTTGGAGATAATTCAGAACAATGACTGAGACAAACTGTTTCATCCAACATCAGTGTCTAACCTCACAAAGTCGCTTCAGGAAAATAGTCAAAGATCCCTGTGAACGCACACCAGCTTGGCAAATAGTTGTTGAAGCTTTAAAGGTTGGTTCAATGGCACATTACAATCTTTAATGGAAATTATTAAAGTCCATGTTTTTTGTAGTTTCGTCAATACAGTCCAACTCAACACACTCGGAGGTGTTCTGAGTGTTCTTATTATTTGTCACTGAGATGTAAGTTAGTACGGCTTTACTTACGCAGAACATTTCAAGGTAAAAATCACAAAGTGACGTGTGAACTGTTACTTTAAAGCGTGAGCCTCACAGCCTGTATGTTTTCTACCCAACTAAAATATAAAGGAGTTAAGAATGTTTATTCACTATTGTGTGCAGCGCATTTCTTTGGTGTGAGATGAACATTCTTGACTCGTGACACACCAGAGCGAAAATGTATCAATGTAGTGTTTATGTGAATAGCATGTTCACAAGTGCAGGGAGGAAAGAGCATATGTTGGCAGGAACAAGTAAGAACTGTCTGGAATCTAAGGACGGGTTGAAGAGTTGGATTACAAACACATTCCTGCACATAGTTTTATCAGTAAACTTCATGCTAGCCATTGTGCAACCCTCATCGCTTGTTCAATCGAGTCCAACTCTTTCCTTACACTTTGCGGCTATCGAAAAGTCAGATTCCCTCGCCTGTCTGACACATCAGCTTCTTTACTTTCATCTCTGTGTCGTTACAGTTAAATAAAGATTTAGGTTTTGTCCTGTACTTCGCTGGGACTCGCGTTGCTCGACTCTTGTTCATTTCCTTGTTCTCCTTTTAACTGAGAGCGGAAATACTTCCGGAGCTTATGTCAGCCCCTGGGAGTTGCAACAGGTCAGAGAGGAGTAAAGAGCAGATGTTACGAGATCTTCTCATCGCGGCCGGGTGATCGTAGATGCAGCACGAGACATGGACAGTACCGACTTATGGCTCACAGCAGTTATTAAAGCAAAGTTGAAGGCTTGTTAAAAAAAACATTTGTGTTGTTTCCTCAGAAACAAGGATGTTTGCTGACCTTGAGCATTCACATGTAAGACAACCAAACAAAGAAATTATGTCTACTGATCTAACAGAACAGGGCTTAGCTATATTAGCTTATTTGTATTGTAATCGGTGACTGGACGTTGAGGTCATTATCCAGGGGATGTCAGACACCATTTATGACGTTTTCCCACACTTTATGGTCTGTTGTACTGACATTTGCTTGACTGAAATCAAGAAGCCGAGACGTCCGCTCGCTGGCTCCAGACGAGTTGGTGCTCTTAACTCTACAGACGTGACTGAATGGTTGCAGTTTATGCTTCTGGATCTGCTCTTTAATGGTTTGGAGTCATTCTCTGATGTTGTAACTGGTTAGAAGGACTTATGTTTTTGTTCCGCTAAAAGGGTTTGAGTCAGAACTTTCTTGTTTCTAACCGTGCCAAGCTTTGGCTACGACCAATAAGCTGATGCTATTGTGGCTCCAACTTCAGGCTGGGCAAGATGAAAGTTATAAGTTTTGCCAAGATGTGGAAAGACAATAAATCCATAAGTGTTGACAATCCTGCTGTAAACGCTGTATTTAGGTGCTTCCTGCAGCTTCCTTCTGGTACCAATCAGATCAGAGATCTGGTTTGTGAAATATTCACAAGAACCGATTGTTAAAAAAGAACGTTATTAAATGAAGTTGGTTATGTTGGGTCATCACTTATAGGGACGGCAAGATGAATACGAGTTTTATCTGGGAAACATTTAAAGCAGACAGAGCTAATGAAATAAATGTGCGTATCGCACATTTATTTCATTAGCTAACCACCTTAGCTCCAATAGCTTAGCGCAATGAATAGTAGTATATCTGATGTCCTTTGTTTTGGTTCTTACCCATGAAAGTAGGAATGAAACAAAAGGTACACCCATATTTAATGAGAATATTAAATCTGAAATGATTTTTGTATCCATTTTTTCCATAGCTTTTTTTAAACCCCCATTGGCAAGCGTAGCCTAATTTTTGGTATTTTATCCCTTTCGATCCCCTAGGAGCTATCAAATCGTGAAGTATATTCATGTAATAGATTGCAGATAATTTTTCACATTCTGCTGGCAACGCAACAAGGCTTAAAAAAAGGTTCAGATTAAAATTACAGCAGCTTTACGGGAATAAACAATCACACATCTGATCCCGGTCGACTGGGACGTGATCTTTTCTCACAGATCTACGACGTTTAATGAGAACCAACCACTGATCAATCCGCACGTCATCAAAGGCCCATCGCCGAACGCTTGTTTGGTGGGAACTCCGATCAAACACATAATGCAGCCTCTGTCGTATTAACAGCATCTGGAAGTATATCAATAGCTGATATGGAGGCACATCTAATAAATTTGAGGGAGTAAGGAGGTGAAGATTATTACAGGCGGCGGGGTTTCAGGCGTTCTTCAGAGCCAGACACATGGACGGAGTAATTCTAGTCTAGAAGTGAGCACACGTCCCTGGTTGTGAGGTCCGGACGGGCTGCAAAGTTGAGACAGATGGGTCAAGTTTTTTTGGTGAGACAATGCTTTCCGCAGTTTTAGTATTATACAAAGCCCATTAATTTTTCCATTGAGGGAGGGGCGGAGGAATATCTGGTTACGTCATCCACCACATAACCGTGACACCTGGACTGCAGAAGGGTCTTGCCAGTTGCCCAGCAGAACAACACTAGGTGGACCCTGCAAACTCCAGGGTGAGGAACTTCTCATTCTCTCGGCTTGCGACATGATAATGCATGACTTTCAATTAAAAAATTAAAAACAGAACCGTGGGGCCTTCATTTGTTTTTATATATACCCCCATATAAATTCCACTGCACCTAATTTTGCCTTCAGATGTCTCCCAGTCCAAAATAACACATTCTGTGAAGGTCGCAGAGGTTCTTCAGAAAACATCAGTGTGATGTTTACACGCTTATAAAGAAATGCGCTGGATTGGAGTAGATGTCCCTTTACCAGTCAAGTCATACGAAATGCTTCCGATACAGCAAAACACGATTACAATTTGAATCTGTATGTTATCTGTTCTCTACCACACGCATGCGCACTTGCATCTCCGTCTTTCTCCTGACAATCATGAAGATCAGCACTTAGGTTATGAAAGTAGCATCCCAAGCTCTGAACATCTCACAGAAAGACTGTTCAGTCATGCAAAAATGGAAAGAATAAGCATGTGTATGAAAGAGAGCCATGACACGACCCTCTTTTACAGTTTACAACAAGGCATTTAAATGGATCAAGTGAACATGTGGGAGAAAATGTTCTGGTTCACAGTGAAAAACACTGTGTGGTAAAACAACAATAAAACTAATCCCACTGTGAAAGATAATGGAGTTCCTTTAGCATGGACAGGAAAGCTGGTCAGAGCTGATGGGAAGATAACTGGAGCTAAATGCAGGGCAATCTACGAAAAAAAAAAAGACTGTCAGAGGCCGCAAAGGAGTTCGGACCCGACTGGGGCAGAGGTTCACCTTCCAGCTGGACAACAGCAGTAAACAGTCAGAGCTGCGGTGCAATCAAAGCGCACCACACGACTTTGGCTATAACGTAATACAAAAAAATCACCATGAAATACATTGAAGCTTGTGGTTTTAATGCTACAAACTCTACAGAAGTTCAACGGGTCCGAATGCAAAGCCCTGTGAGATTGTGAGGCGTACGAGAAAGCTTCTGTTGACGGTCTCCCTCTTATTGCTCGACGGTTTTGACCCCGGTTTGGTCCTGTGCGGGAACGGAAAACAAAGCTCTTTTTTTTCTCTCCCATGAGGCCTCTGGATAGACTGGAAGATTGTTCCTCAGGAAGCATGGGTCAGGAAGTCAGATGAGGAAGCTACTCTTTGGTTCTAAACGCTCCCCCCTCCTCCTGAGAGTGGTGCGTCAGCAGAGAATTGGACATTAAATCTCCCTTAAACGTTGACCCCGCGCTCCCTTGTTTTGTTGCTATTTTTGCGTCCTCGTCTTCAACCAAAACATCATAACTCCTCTTGTTCTACTGCGAATTGGCACCAGAGAAGCCACAAACCGAGTCGCTGTTTATTTTGAACTCTGGCTGTGATCACAATGCTGCGACATATCAATGGCTCGCATTGATGCTTCATCCCACCCAGTGTGAGAAGAAGGGCAGTGGAAGTGAGCGGATGGGCATGTTGGAGCGATTCATGGGAACAACATCGGCAAGACCATTTGGCGGTTCACCACTAACAATGCTGCGGCAACCCTTAAGGACGATTAATTGCTTCAAGCTCTCATTTTCCCCTCTTCCCTCAATCTCTCGCTCTCCCTCCCAAACTCTCCTCGGGCCAGGGCTAGTTTCATCCTGCACGATGACCACAGCGCTCCCTTATGATCGCTACAGGTCCAGAAGACATGAAAGGAGGCAACCACGGTTCCCTGGCTGTCAAAAATGATGCAAGCAACACATGGATTGGACTAAGGGAAGAGGGAGGGGGGAAAAAAACCCTACACATACACAAAAATCAATGCCGATTTCCAGCGAACTCGGACTGATTCACGGTCAGGAAATCAAACTCTGCTCATATCTGGCTGTCCTAAACCGCTCATTACTCAACATGCAGCTGGCCGATGAGTTGTTCTGTCGGTGTTTCGAAACCCAAGCTGGCATGTTGTTAAAAAATGGGAAGTTCGAGAAGTCTTGAGTAAGAGACAACTTTCAATAGGAGCTGAATCGCCACAAGTTGTATTTCTGCAGTGGATTAAGCATAAAGTTCTCCAAATGTTTTTTTTTTTCTGTTTGTTTCTAAAGAAGGAGGAACTCACAGCTGGGCAAAATACTTTAGAATTAAAGTATCCCTCCCCAAAAAAGGGATGCTTACTTTATAACGGTTTAACTGGAAAATTAAACAATTCCATGCAGAAAGTGTTTTTGTTATAAACACATCTTCTTTATTGTCTAACTTGAATTAGACAGTAGTAAATGTTCTACTATAAAAATCTGTTTTGCTATGTCTGCAGTAGTAATAATGTTCGCAGTTTAGTCAAGATATGCGTCTGTGTGTAAGTATTAATAAAGCTTTCACTTCTTCACATTTTATCACACCACAACCTCCGATGTCACCATTTTTAAATGTTTTATAATAGACAAATACAAAGACGGGAATTATAACTTTAACTTTGACTAGGCCACTCTAACTTTAAATAATCTTGATCTTGATTCCTGTGTCGCCTCTGTCGGGTTTTCTTCCGTCCGCATTCTGCTGACCACCTTTGGATAACATTCCCACAGCATGACAATGCCACCTCCATGTCCTGCAACAGGGATGGTGTTTTAATGGCGAGTGTTAGTTCACCCTCTGCACACAGCTATTTATTTCGGTCTCATGTGACCAGAACATCTTTGTCACAAGTCCTGTGTCCCTTTTCACAGATTTCCAAAAATTGGAAATACCAAGAAAAAACAAACAAAAAAAAACAATGGAGTCTCCTCTATTCATAATCCTAATAGTGTGTAACCATAAAGTCCTGTAATGCGAGTTGACTCCTGTTATTTGCAAACTTTAGCATGTTGCAAGTTGGAATAATAAGCAAGTAAGAAAAAGCAAGTCTGGTTTCTTTTGTAGTCCAGAACAGTTTTGCTTGAACAGACTATTTTCACTTGAATGTACTCCTGTGGTAATGCCCCCCGATGGCTCATCAGCTGAAAATGCCAGTAAGTATGCAATTTTTTTTGTTTCACCTACCTTCAGATGGAAATTTACTTGCTTCAGCTTCTAGCGCTTGTCAACAACCCTGTCGGTGTTCCCTCCCCCCACCAACCCCTCCCCATGTACACATAAAGTCCCTCCAGCAATAAGAACAGTTATTCCTCCTTTGAGACAGCTTTTTTATGAGCTAGCGGTCACATTAAGTGGGATGTGGTGTTGCAAAGATTAAAAATACCATTCTGCATATGTGAGCAATTGTAACACCGATAAGCTTGTGCTTTATATGAGGCTAGTAAGGTAGTGTGTCAGAGCAGAGGTTGATTACACAACATGCACATCTTTAGCTGACCCCTAATTCTACTCGATTCAACACACAGAGTTGTGCTTGACAATATGTATATCTAGTCCTTGAAGAATTTACAGGAGGTATAAGTGATCTGATCATAAAGTATGCAACTATCTAAATCTTTAAATTATCTTGGGGGGGGAAATAAGAAAGAAATGGGGACATTCTAAGTCTGGAGAGAGGAAAGGAAGAACTCTGCCCTCTGTTGGCTGCAATGAGGCACAGCAGCCAACTGTTGCTTTAAGAGTCCCTGAATATGTTGTATTTAGCTTTCCTTTCATCTCCTGTTCAATTAGACGAAAATTTAACATCCCGTCATCCCACTTAAAGTTTATCAGTGACCTCAAACTCCAGCCTCGTCCTCCCTTCTGAGGAGGAGGGAGTGGAAGCAGAAAAGGCAGAAAACAAACCGTGCAGCAAAGGACGAGGAGTGACTGGCTGCAGCTTCGATGGTGCCTGAAAAACAGGAGAATATTACTGACCTGGAGGCGCTCACGTGTTCTGAAATGAACTGAAACGCCAGCATTTCAAGTTGATAAAAAGTCAATGTGAACTGACAGCTCATGCTTCTTGTCTTTGTGCTTTATCAGCTGATAAAAATTTAAAAAAAGCTTTCAAAAACACCTTAGAAGTTTGTTTCATCATGCCAATCTCTTGTGAAGCCAACCTGTTCTCGCCTTGAAGATGTTTCTCATGTCTGGAGGTAAAACTGAAAATATTTTGATTTGAAACAATGTGACGGACGAAACAAGACATCCTGCCCGTTGTTCAGAAGGGAATTTTTCACAAATAAAAAACCGACCGCATTGAGGAAGTGCATGTTTGTGAGCACTGTGAATTTACTGGAATTGCTGTTTGGCACTCTGAATCAGGACTTGGGAAGCGACTGGGGAAAGGGGGTTCCTGAAGATGGGTTTTTTTTTTTTTGCTAACAAAACATGCTAATATGCAGAATTAAATTATAAAAAATCAGGTAATGTGCACAGCTTTTACACAGTTTTGTTAATTGTGGTTAGCTGGCTCCTTATTGGAAGTAGGATTATATGTGACTACTGCTGTTTGTGTTTACAGTTTTTTTCCCCTACATTTTCCAGGAAACAGGTGCCTCCTCCTAAACTAGGAACAATTATCAAACAATGTTATGGTGTAACAGTTTATAAACTTGGATAGATTTGACTACATTACATAACTAGTTTTATGTATTGTTACTAATAATGTATGTTTTAGATCTATTTAGATCTTACATGTCGGTCTATCAAACTGACATGTAAAGTAGTTCAGTTTATTAGCAAGCTTGGCGTTAGCATTAGTGCTACTACTACTAAGCTAAATTTAAAGCTAAGTCCCTGGCCATCAGAAACATTTTTCAACATAGTCTCTACTCTAAGCACTTTTGTTAGGATGAACCAACTTCATCCTAACAACATTATAACATTACAATAGACTGTTTTAGCAAAAGAAAAATGCCACGGCTAATGTTAGAATTTCAACCTTTTTTTAGGCCTCATCTACTTATTATGTTTAACTTCAATTATTGCTCAACACAGAAATTTTCTCTGCCACATCTTATAACATATTTATATAGATTGGCATATCCCTTCACAACCCACATAAAAGTATCTGTCCTCTGTCAGATACTGAACTCTACAAGTAAAGCTAACAGCTAACTGATCAAACCATCCTGGGCTAAATGCAAAACAAAATCCTCATGTGAGATTTGATTCAAAAGTAAAGTAGGCAGTGATGTAAGACGTTTACCAGTTGTGAACATTACATTCATAAACTAATGTGCTTAAACATACAGGAAAGAATATGAAAAGCTAATATTTTATAATCACCAAACTTCTTCCGCATTCAGCATTTAGCGGTGAGTGAAAAGCTGGATACAAACTTAAATCATTGTTCCAACACAATTAGGTTTTCCTTTCAGTGAGCTAATGTTAATAACATTAATATGGCACATATTTATCTCAACGTATCCTTTGACTATTCTAAGGCAGACGCAGAGACGATGAATGAGGCTAGCACTTGACTGAATTAGCATCTTCAAATGAATTTTTACCAAAATAAAGTAGCTCCTTTGACATTATAATACATTTAGTATACATTTACCAGCTAAAACTTTTGACTAGCATGCACATAATTGGAATGACTTTTTATTTTCTCATAAAACTCCTTTATAAAGTTCACCTTGCTAGCACACTAGAAGTAAAGCTGCCGCTAAACTAGCTAAACCTTGATATGGATGTAAATTCAAGTTTAATCACAAAAGCTCCAAAATTTTATTGATCTGAAGCCTTAATTTATAAAACAGCTTGTGTAAAATGATTTGACTACTCTTCAGTATTTCTTTTCATAGCTTACACTGGGGAGAAAGAAAACAATGTAACTTTTGAGCCTTCTTCAATGATCTTTACAACTCTCAACTGTGACGTTTCCAGCTGTGAATCTCACAACTACACGAGCCACACACTACACTACGCTTAAACTCTGTTGTTCTGTTTCATGTCTGGCATGTTACAGACCTGCAAAGCAATTCCACACCGGCTACATATTTTTGTCATTTGCACGGTGGGGGTGTGGGAAAACCCGTGGGTCTCGCTGCTGTAACTATTCCTTAGAGGGAGACAATTGATCTGATTCACTTTATCAATCAGTGACGAGGCCTTTGAACTGAAGACGTGATTTCCAGTGAGTCTGTCATCCCACCCTGTCATCTGTGAAAACACTCCGGGGGGGGGGGGGGGGGGTTGGGCTGGGGGGGCGGGGGGGTAAAAAAACATTTTAAATTATTTTTTTTTATGTTGAAACAAGCCCACCCCCACCGGTTTCCGAGTGCGGGGACAG
>CAEGAF010140491.1:0-17073 GCA_903067075.1 Micropoecilia bifurca
TCTCTCTCTACCTGTCTCTCTCTCTCCACCTGTCTCTCTCTCTCCACCTGTCTCTCTCTCTCTCTACCTGTCTCTCTCTCTCCACCTGTCTCTCTCTCTCCACCTGTCTCTCTCTCTCTCTACCTGTCTCTCTGCAGCCTCCTCAGTTTGTTGACATTGACCTTGAGGAAGATGAAGACTCCTCTGATGAAGAATACTGTCCTGATGAAGAGGAGGAGGACACAGCTGAGGAGGTGAGTGAGTCTGTCAGAGCGTCTGCTCTATATTATGGGATGGAGAGTTAGGGGTTGCCATGGTAGCACAGTAATTAGGGCCGGAAGGTAATTTACAGTCCATGACTGTCAAGTGTAGCCATAGCAACAGATCAAACCGTTTCCATGGCGATGGGTTACTAACATCCTTTATGCAGATGTTTCTCAGTGACGCCGACAGCCTCGCCTCGCCTCCCAGAATGCACCTGTGCTCTCCGCCGGAACATCCGGACCAGGCGACCCGGGAACCTCAGGAGGTACTATGACCTCTGACCCTTGACCTGCTGTCCCGTGGTTTGCAGGTCACTTGCATTGTTTAACAATTGTGGGAGTTTTTAATTTCCAAGTTGAGAAATCTGAAGGCAGAAAGCTGAGATGTTCTTGGTAACTGATGATGATGATGATGATGATCAGTCATTATGTCTCTGATCAATAATTTATCTGTCAACTCAAACAGCTGCTGTCACAAAACGCTCTTTCACAAACAACACAGCACTAGTTATACTCTTCCTCTTCGCCTCTCATCTGTCACCATGGAGATGAGCTGGTAGATAATTTCCACTCTAAAGTTTCAATCGCTGCCATTGAAGTGAAGGTTGTGTCTCCATGGAGACAGCAGATCTGCTAGACAACCTGCTGTGTGGCTGAACTTCATGTTTATCATAAAACCTACAAATACAGATTGTTGTTGAGAAACCATCATTTTTCTTCCTGTTGCTCATCGTGTGTAAATGTGAGACCACAAAGACGGCAGCTACTGATATCACAATATGAGTGAGTGAATGTCAGGCAGAAACATTGAATCTACATTGAAAATGTTCGTTTGAACCATAACTGACTATTTCAGTGTTGATTCAACCATCACCTGAATGTGGGTCAAACATTTCACTAAGTTTATCAGCTGTCCGTGTTTCTCATTTCAAACTGGTTCCTGAACCCACACAACTCTCCTGACCTCTGACCTCTGACCCAGGGCATCAAACAGCAGATTTAATTATAAAAATTAGAAAAAGTTTCATATAATATCTTTAAACTCTTAGTAAACAGACATGGAAAGTGTCTGTTTTCTAGATCTGTTACACTTTATATTTTCTGATTAGTTTTCTACTTCTTAGGCTTTCAGATGAATATATGACTTATTCACTGTTAAGACTATGATCTACAATAAGCCCAACTCTACTGCATAGACTAATTTTAATCAAATCGCGATCATTATATCTAAGAAAAACGTTCTGCTGATTGTATTAATTAAATCACGAATCTAAACCTAATTTAAATTAAGGGAGACTCAAAACAATCTAATATTTCAACATGCACTAAAGTTAAACATCATTAAAATTAACATAATTAAACTAATATTTCCAACACTATGAAACGTTCTTTACACAAATCATAGACATGGACGATGCTGACGCTTTATTTGCAACATTGATGGAATCCAGACTGAAACACCTGAAATGGATTTTCAGAGAAAATTATAAAAATCTGCATAAAATGCAGCCAGACGCAACATATGCAGAAATAATGACTCAATTTAGACACTCAGCTATAAAAGCCTAAAATTAATGATAGATCAGTTAGTCTGGATATCTGACCCACCGCCAACCTTCAGCGGCTCTGATCCGCTGTTTTAAACACAGCAGGTATCAAACTGGTGGGATCTCAGCCCATCTCCAGCCTCCGTTCATCAGCACCGTTAACCAGTAATCTGGTTTCCATGGTTACTGCAGCACTGGGACCGGCCTAGTCAAAGTGTTCATTGACATCCATATAAACACAGACAGTAGAAGAACCACAGAGCTGGTTCTGCTTCTGATCATGTCTGGAGAACTGGGTCGGACTCTTCGGTCCAGAACTCAACTCGTTCCAGTCCGACTTGAAGAACCGGGTCCCATCAAGAGGTCAGAGGTCACATGCGGTCACATCGACCAAGGCTCCAGTCTAGGACCCCCTGATTCAATATCTATAATATCCCACTGGCTCAGGTTGCTGCAGGAAATAGGATCAGTTACCATGACAACGCAGATGATACACAGTTCTGTTATATAACCAGCTGACCTTTGACCCCATCCATCACTGAAATGTGTGGACGAGACGAAACTTTCTGAAAAGAAGCTGAAGTTACTCTAGAGACATAGATCTAGAGCAGTAGATCTGGAGTCAGTTCAGTTGTTCCTGCTGGATACCAGATATCAGGCTGACCTCTGACCTCTGACCTGACCTTTCAGAGCCACTTCAAGATGGTTCTACCAGCTCCAGTTTTACACCACCCAGTTCTATAGTCATTCACTGAGAGTTTCACTGATCTGCTGCTGCTGGATTAATCTGATGGTTCTGGTTCTGCTCTGCATCAGAACTGGAACCAAACATGGAGAAGCTTCTATGCACCACAGATCTAGAATAAGCCAAAACCCTGAGTTCCTTTAAATCCAATGACCAATAATCACTTTGTGTGTTTATGATGTGAACTTCTTTGAACTGCCTTGTTGCTGAAATCTGATGCACAAATAAACTTGATTGGTTGCAGTCTGGTCATACCTGACCTCCGACCTTTTGTCCAGAGTGTTGCAGGTCAGGTGACGGGCCAGGTGAGCAGCTCCTCCTTGGACAGCTCTTTCTTAGAGAGGCTAAACGCTGTGGAGGCGGAGCTAGACTGTAGCTCAGCCTACCCCTACGACCAGGTAGCGTCTCACCTGTCTCTTGGTCTCGGAGCTCCATCTGCCTCTTACCCGTCTGTCTCTCAGCCTCTGGACAGGAAGCCAGTGGCCGATGAAGAGGATGGCGGTGATAAAGGCTCCCTGGCGTTCCGGACGCGCTCCAAGCTTCCTCTGGTCAACGTTCCTCTGGACCGGCTAGAGGCGGAGCTTCTGCCCCCTGACATCACCGCCGACATGTACGACCAGAGCCCCGCCCAGCTGGAGGACCGTCATTGGACCCAGTGGCTGCAGGGTCTCCTGGCGCCTAGTCCGGAAGGTCAGAGGTCATAATATCTTTGGGGGTTCCTCATGACGCAGTATTGGGCAGAGCGCCCCCTGTCGGCTGTAGCCGTCACCTGGTTGCAGGACGTTTGTTTTCACACCCAGTAGCTGAATCTGTTCCCCATCCATCCGTCCAGAGGCCCCCCCGGCCTGTTGGGCGCCCTGGGAGAACCACCTTTCTAAAATGTTCGTCCCAGGAGCTCCTGGGCTTCGTCCTTCTGCTGGTCGCCTTCGGGTCAGAAACTGTTCACACACAAGTCTGGCTGCGGTCGCATTTAATCAGTAAATCTGGTTTTAGCAGGACGACCTGCAGAGAGAATGAAACTGGTGACGTCGGGTCACCCAACCCGACCGTCCAGGACCCTTTGGGTCGCCTCAGTTCTGATGGAAACATCTGGACCTTTGTGGGTCAGATGTCCTGTCAGAAATCTTTCTGTAGTCTGCAATCGGTTGGCTTATCTGCCTGAGTGGGACGTGTCCTCGGTGGACGACTGTAGGGACGATGTGTGGAACCTGGAGTTGACAATCCGTCTCTTTAACTCCATCTTATTGCTTTCAGAGGAAGCTGATGATGACGATGACCCAGAGTACAACTTCCTGGAAGACCTGGATGAGCCGGACCAGGAGGACTACCGGACAGACCGAGCCGTCCAGATCACCAGTAGGTGTTCAGGGTGGGGTGGTGCTGTGGATCGGTTGGTCTCCACCTGAACTCTGCCTTAATTCTGTTCCAGAGAAGGAGGTCAACGAGCTGCTGGAGGAACTCTTTGACACGGTGTGTTGTTCTGGTTCTGGAGAACATGCAGAGTGGACCTTGGTCCCGTCCAGATGTTGCTTTGACTGGTTTGTCCTCTGCAGCTGCAGGAGGAAGAGCTTCCAGCTGAGGAGGAGGAGCAGGAAGTCCCATCAGTGCCCAAGTTCAACGTCCCACAGGTTTTACGGTGAGCTTCACCTTGAGGAGACGATGGTTCCTCCTGAATGTCTGAGGTGATGGCGAATTGCCAGAAGGTCCGATTGGGTCGGTGGGTGGTTGCCATTAGCAACGGGTGAAAGCCGGTCCTCCTGTTGGGACGGTCCTGCAGAGCAGTGCTGGCACCGTTTGGGTCAGGAGGAATAGAAATGTCCTCTGTTGGTTCTCTGACTAAAGATGCCAAGAGAAAAGCTCAGCAAAGAGGAAAACATCCTGATGCCTCAGGTTCTGTTTCCCCAGAACCCGGTGACTTTATTTCCATCGGTTTCAGCCCCGGGCTGATTGGATCCGATCCGGCCTGAAGCCGAGATCCGACCCTTGTGTGGAGTTTGATTGTTTGGTCGTCTTCAGCTTCGAGGCTCCGCTGGCCGGGATGCTGACGGAGCGGCGGCAGACGGTGCGGAAGCAGTACGAAGCCGTGCAGCAGAGGAGAGCCCTGCAGGACGCCACCAACCAGCCCAGGGCCGCCAGGGCTCCACCCGGCCCCCTCATCGTCCTGGGGAACCCGACCGGGCCCGCCCTGCGGTTAGGCCCCGCCCCCAAGACAGGCCCCTCCTTCCGATTGGACCGCACCCAGAAGCTGCAGCTGCAGCAGCAGGTGCAACAGGTACGTCTTCTAAAACCATCAAAGGGTCGGTGGTGAAAAATGGACCGGAAGTGATGAGAACCAGAATCATGTTGTGAAGCAGAGCAGAACCTTATGGACCTTATGGATGGTTCTGTCTTCAGCACGTCCAGCTGCTGACTCAGGTCCACCTGCTGAGCCGCCGAGTCCAGGCCCTGAACCACGAGGCCCACCTGACCAAGCGCTACCTGGTGGGTGAAGTGGACTGTAAGGCCGGATTCAGGGCCCTGATGTCTTGATGTCTCTGTGTCCAGCACCGTCCCGTCTCTGTCCCTCACGATGTCAGACTCATTTCGTCCTGCAGGAGGAGCTGCAGCAGTTTGCTGGTCGTCATGACGACCTCTGTCCGCCCAGCCACTTCAGAGCGTGTAACCTGCAGGGGGCGCTGGACCTTTTGAGGGAGGTGGATCAGAGGCAGCCCAGTCCGCCCTGCGGTTCTGGTTCTGGAGCCTCCAGGCGGCTGCTGCCCACCATGACTCCCACCACCAGCAGTAAGACTCGGTTCTGACCGCTCAGCTACAGTTCCAGATCTGGGTGTCATTTCTGGTTCTGGTCTGATTCAGGTCACGCTTTCCCGCTGCTGCCCGCCGACGCCGCCTGGCTGTTCGCCACTCGCCCCGTCTTCCTGTACCCAGAGCTACTTCCTGTCTGCAGCTTGGACCCCGCCCTGCTCAGCAGGCGCCAACGCAGAGTCTACACCGCCGGGGAGGACGGGTAGGAGCGCAGAGGGTCGCGGGTCAGAGCGGGTTTCAGTGGGTCCTGTAACCCTCTTCCCATGATGCCTTGCTGCAGGCTGGCGGTGCTGGGTCTGAAGCACTTCCAGGGGGCGCTGCAGGCCGACCAGCTGATCAGCTCCTTCCTGCTGTGCAGGAGCTGCTCTGACTTCAGGAGGCGGATCCGGGAGCTGAGCGGCCCCCGAGCGCCGCAGGGCGGCGTGATCAAGGTGATGATGTCACACCTGTGATGTCACCGAGGCGTGATGACAACAGGTCTCTGATGCTGCATTTCCTCCAGGTGTTTGTGACGCAAGGCGTCGTTCCCCCGCTACCCGTGGCCTGCAGCAGGGTCTGTCCAGGCAACCAGCGCCCCCCGGTGGACAGAGACACTTCCATCATGCCCAGATGGCTGAAGGTCAGAGGTCACCCGCTAGCCAGTTGTACCTGTCTGCAGCTCGCAGCTCACCTGTGCTGGTCGTCCCCTGTAGAACAGCCAGTCGATCATCCAGAGGACCAGGACCGGCGCCGGGCCGTTCCCCCCGTCGCTCCCCCCTGGCGTCGCCCTCAGGCTCCACCCCTCCTACGGCAGGAAGTCCCAGGTGTCCCGCCGCACCCAGCGCCGCCTCTTCACGCTGGCCCATAATGCATCTCTGCTGCCGCTCGCCAAAGCCCCAGCAGGGCAGGCGATCGGCCGCAGCACAGCGCTCCCATTGGCTGCCCCTCGTCCAAGCCCCTCCCCCTCCCTGCGTCAGGACGTCCAACAGAAACCGTCCCCCACCATGGTTGTCTCAGCAGCAGCCCAGCAGCTGTGGACCCTGTCCTCTTCCTCCCAGCAGGCCGCGGGGCCCGACGTACTCCGACCAATCAGACGGCAGGAAGCAGAGAGCTGCGTCCTTCCTCCGGAGGAAGACAAGAACAATTCTTCATCATCACTGAGTCCGTTCTCGTCCAGCGCAGGAGACGAAGAGGAGGAGGAGGAGGAGGTCTGGTCAAAGATGGCCGTCGGTCTGAAAGGAGGAGCAAGAGGAGGAAGAGGAGGAGCGATGGAGGGGGGGGGGCAGGAGAGGACAGCGGAGGAGGGAGAGCAGGAGGAGCTGGACGGAGACGGGGAGGAAGAGGAGGAGGAGGATGAGGGACGAGAGGACAGAGGGGGGGAGAGAGAGGACAATGAGGACAAGGATCGTCGTGGCGACGACGAAGAAGAGGAGGAAGAGGATGATGAAGAGGAAGAGGAAGAAGACTTCGACGACCTAACCCAAGACGAGGACGAGGAGGAAGTGATGTCATCAGCGTCTGAGGAGTCCGTCCTGTCGGTTCCTGAGTTACAGGTGAGGTCAGGGGTCGGGGGGTCGGCGGCCCCTTCTTTGGGCGCGTTGTCATGACAACGGCAGTGTGCCCTGCAGGAGACGATGAAGCAGCTGACCTGGCTGGCGGCAGAGCGGCGGCTCTGCGACGGAGACTCGGAGGACGACCCGTCCTCACAGGAGGACGAGGACGAGGAGGACGATGAGGCCAAGGGGGAGGAGCCAGCAAAGGGGCGGAGCTTCCAGACCAGCCTGGACAAGGATACGCCGTCCGGAGACAAGACAACCCGAGGACGGCGGAGTGCGGGGCGGGGACGAGGTGAGACCGTCCGCAGGGACGACCGCGTTGGACGGTACGAGACCCCTGACCTCACCGGCCGTGTTGTCTCTGTCCGTCTGTCCTCAGGCCGCAGCCGTCCCCTGCGCGGCTTGGCGAGGACGCGTCTCAGCAAGGACGCGTCCAAGCTGTCCCTGCTGTATGACGAGAAACTGCTGGACAACGACCCGCTGAGGGACAGCAAGGACGCGGCGTTCGCCCAGAGCTACCTGAACAGGGTGGGTGGCCAATCCGACGCCTGGATCTGAAGTGCTGCTCTCTGATTGGTCAGTTATCCAGCTGCTGTTACCGCCTGCAGCAGGAAGTTTTACAGGTTTAATAATGTCAATATTTTTTCATTTAAACGCCAAAATGGTAGAATAAATAAACCTGATCTGGAGCCGCTAGACTGGCTTTCAGCCAGCTGACCAGCAGTAGGTAGCCTTTTCTTTGAAGCAGAACTTTGCAGGCCCGTTGCGCTGCTGCTGGTCAGACGGCTCTCTCTGATGTCCAGGTGCGCGAGGCGCTGCAGGACTCACCTGGGCAGGTGCAGGAGTTCGTTTCTCTGCTCGCCGAGTTCGAACAGGCAGGAGACGGACAGGAAGTGACCCGTCTGTTCAGGAAGCTGCGCTGCATCCTGGGAGAACACACGGACCTGCTGCGGGACTTTGCTGCATTCCTGCATCCTGAGCAGGCGCTGCAGTGCGGACTGGTGAGCACCTGCAGTACCACGGCTCCACCCACAGAGGGCAGCACTGAGGCAGAGTCAGGCAGGAATGAAGACATGAAGACAAATTAAAACTTATTTAGATTTAACAGCAAATTTTACATTCAGTTATATTAAATATAAAGCAGCTTTTAGCAGAGCTTTGGATGCTAAATTATTAAAACTGTTAATAAATATCAATACATTGAAAGAGCTCGATGTCTCTGATCTACCTGGTTCTGGTTCTGGTCCAGTTGGAGGAGCAGCAGGCGTTCGAGCGGAGCCGGCGTTTCCTGCGGCAGCTGGAGATCAGCTTCGGAGACAATCCGACTCATTACCACAAGATCATCCGAGCCCTGCAGACCGGACCCGACCCGAGCCCGGCCCACATCCAGGAGGTACCTGAGCTTCTGGTTCCGCTCCGGGCCTGGTTCCGGTCCGATTCCGTAATCCTAACCTTCCTCCCAGCTGAAGGTCCAGATGGCGGCGCTGCTCAGAGGCCACACCCACCTGCAGGCTGAATTCTGGGTATTCTTTGACGACCTGCGGCCACCGGCGGCTCGGCCCGAACAGTTCGAAGAGGCTCACCTGCCGGAGGAAGGAGACGGAGCGGAGGGGGGCGGAGCCAACGGCCAGGTGTCGCGAGGCGGAGCCGGCTTCGAGGAAGTGACGCTGCCGGACCTGGAGGAGGAAGAGGAGGGGCCTAAAATCCCACCAATAAGGAGCCGGCGCCAGAGGAGGAAAATGGAGTCTCACCGCAGCTACAAGGTGCCTGGTGATGTCACAGAGACCGAAGGCTGTGATTGGCCTTCAAAAACGGCCTGATTTTAATTTGTCCAACTTGAATCTGCTGCTGACGTTAGCAAAGATTAAACTTCCTCCCAAGAGTCTGAGGATCGGTGCCCCCTAGTGGACAGGAGGAGTTCAGACAGCTTCAGGGTGGAGCAGCACTGCCTGCTGGTGGCGCCACCTGGAGGCAGGTGGCGCCACCAGCAGGCAGAAAATAACCAGCGTCAGTCAACTAGTCATGAAACAGCAGGAGAAGAAGATGGTTAGAGGGGCAGACAAAACCCAAGCTGCTGATTGGCTGTTGGAGATGATGATCCAGTGACTTCATCACCATCATCATCACCACTGATGATGGTGATGATGAAGATGATGATGTTGGAGAGTCTTCATCATCAGCAGGTTGTGTTTAAAGGCTGTTTGTGTTTGCAGGGCTCTGATTGGCTCTGCCTCTGTCACGATGCATCGATCAGCCGGCATCGGAGGAAACGATGCTCTCGTTGCCATGACATCAAGGTCTGAGTTTACACTGTTACAGGACTTTTTAATTCAATTTTAAATAACATTTTCTCTTATTTGTCATCAGCTGGGGATCAATAAAGGTTCGCAGCTTCAGTTCTGCTGGTTTATTTATGTCCCACCTTATTTCACTCAAGTCTCTCTGTTCTGTGTTTAAAATGTTATTTAGCTGAGTCACCACTAGAGGGCGGCTCTGTTCTGACTTCCTGCCTCTAAGGAAAGTTTCAGAGCAAATATGTTGGCAGTGGAGCTGCTGATGAAGATGATCAAGAGAAACTGATCAATGCATTGGCCTGTCGCAAAAAATCAGATGATCAATTAAAATTAGCTCAATAATTGACATTTGCAGTTTTTACTTGTTCTCTTTTCTCGCTTTCTACCATAAATTGGATGATAAAGTCTTTATTGGGTTGCTTTTATTTTGAAGGATGATGTTTACAGAGGCTTCATAATAGATTTTATTAGTTTTAACTCCAGTTCCAGGGTAGATTTGGCTAAAACACCTGAACGCTGCTGCTGGTGTTCTGACTAAAACCAGGAAGACAGAGACTCCACCCAGTTCCACAGTGAACTGCTGGTGGTTTATACATGACTGAATGGATTAAAGAGCTGCTACTGGATCAACCTGCTGGTTCAGAACCAGAACCAAACATGGAAAAGCAGCTTTCAGCTTCTACGCACCGCAGATCTGGAACAACCTTCCAGAAAACTGAAAAGTGCTGAAACTCTGAGCTCCGTTCAGGATAAAAGCCTCAGCCTGGTCCGAGTTTGATCGTTGTATCTGATGTTGATTATTCTTTCACTCCGTTTTTCCTCTGTGACCTTTAACCTCTCCCTCTGAGCCACCGCTGACCCGCGGTGAGACTGACCCACCTGTCCGCTGCCTCCCAGACGTCTCCAGGTGTGTCCAGAGCTCTGAAGAGTCTGGATCCTCTCTACGCCCCGATAGGCTCCGCCCCCGACCCGCCAGGTGACACACAGCTGAAGGGGGGGCACGGCAGCCCCCGGCCAGGTGAGTGATGTCACTTCCTGTCCAGCATGATCCTGACCCAGGTGTGTTCTGACCCTATCGGTTGGGTCAACAGATCAGAGTGCTGCATCATGGGAAGGTTTTCCTATGACTGACGAGAAGGAGGAGGAAGAGGAGCAGCTAAATGACGAAGAGCAGGAGAGTCCAACCGCGAAGAGGAGGAGAGAGGAGGAGCTGCGACCGCCAGCTGCCTTCATCACCTCCTCTTCCTCAGTCGCTCCTCCCTCCTCTTCCTCGCCGCGGCCCAGCCTCCCCCCTGACCTGCCCGTTTGTGCCAAGAACATTTCTCTGACTGCGAGTGGAGAGAAGGTGATCCTCTGGACCAGGTGAGGCTCCAGTCAGGCTCCGCCCCCGTTTGGCTCCGCCTCCTCAGGTGGTGTCTCAGTAATTCTTATTTTTCTTCAGGGAAGCGGATCGTGTCATATTGACGATGTGTCAGCAGGAAGGAGCCAATCAGAATACTTTTCAGGCCATTTCTAATCTGCTTGGCAACAAAACTCCCAGTGAGGTAATTGGCTCTTATTTCCATGCAGCTCTCTGATTGGCCAATCAATTTTCAGACTTTGACCCTTTGACCTCTTCTCAGGTGTCTCAGAGGTTTAGGGATTTGATGCGATTGTTTCGGACTGCAGCTCGTCACGCCACCACAGAAGAAGAAGCTCCTCCCACTGACCCAACAGCCAATGAAACTGCAGACTGACCAATCAGAGCAGTTCTTGAAGGATCCGTCTGTCAGTCTGAATATTTAAGTTTTGTTTTTATCAAATTGATGTTTTCGTAACAATAAATAACCTTTTTAAAAAGCTTGGTGTGAATTTGCTTACTCTGATTGTAGACGACCACTGATTCTTTATTATGGATGAAATGACCTTTAAAGGTGAATGTTGAGGTTGCAATGCATTGTGGGTAGCAGAAGGAGATGGGAACAACGTTTAGGGACCGGCGCCATTCTGGTCCCGGTTCTCGGTTTGTAATTTGGACTCTCCAGGAAGCTGCTAATCCATAAATGAACAGTTTGTAGATACAGTGTAAAGTTGGTCCACCCCTCACATTTCTGCAGATATTTAAGTTTATCTCTTCATGGGATGACACTGACAAAAAGACACTTTGACACAAAAGTGAGTTCACCCCTAGTCTACACTCCTAAATGTCCAATCTGAGCACTGATCGTCATTTTTCCCTCTAAAATGTCATGTGACTGGTTGGTGTTACTCGGCCTCAGGTGTCACAGGTGTGTTCAGTTTTCTAGTGCAGCTCTCACACTCTGTCCTCCTGGTCACTGAAGTCCAAGATGGCAAAGATCTCTGGACCCCAAAAGACGAATTGTTGCGCCGCCTGAAGACGGCCGAGGCTGCAGGACGATTGTTGACACCCTGAACTGACCTGCAGCCAAGAGCAGCGACTCAGAACTGACCTCATGTTGGTCGTCCAAAGAAGCTCAGTGCTCAGTGTCACGTCCAGATGCTGTCTTTGAAAGACAGGTGGAGGGTTTCTGTCAGCATTGCTGCAGAGATTGAAGAGGTCAGAGGTCAGCCTGTCGGTGCTCAGACCAAACGCCACACATTACATCAACTTGGTCTGCATGGCTGTCATCCCAGAAGGAAGCATGTTGGTGGGAATCCCAGAGTCTGGGGCTGCATGAGTGTTGGAGTCACTTTTCATGAACTCCAACCTGTACAGTGAAATACTGAAGCCTGATCCCCTCTGGAAACTGGACCACAGAGCAGCAGCATGATAATGACCCCAACACACTGACCACCGCGATACTGAACTGAGTGGGACGGACCGACCAAGCATGTCTGCAGACCTCAACCCAACAGGACACCTTCGTCCTCAGGAGGAAGAGGAGGAGAGCCGAGCATCCGCCTGTCGTCATGGAGGAGAGGAAGAGCATCAATCAGTAGCATCCAGTGAAGCTCTGGTGACTCCAGGAGGGTTCAGGCTGTTTGGTCAATAATGGAGGTGAATCAAAATACTGACACTGAAGGCGTGTAGGGTTAGAGTAAGTACTTAGAGCGTACTTACTCTAAGTACGCTCTAAGGGGCGTACTTACTTTTGTTGCCAGTGGTTTAGACATTAATGGCTGTATATAGAGTTATTTTGAAGGAATTATACAATTTCTGGTACATTTTTTAGTATTTTTTTTCATTTCTCTAATTTTAATATTTTTTATCAGTCTAGATCACAGGTGTCAAACTCCAGTACTCAAGGGCTGCTGTCCTCCAGTTTTTAGATGTGCCAGAGGAACCAAACGCTGGAATGAAATGGCTTCATTACCTTGTGTAGTTCGGTTCTCCAGAACCTTAATGACCTGATTATTGTATTCAGCTGTGGTGCAGCAGAGCCACATCTAAAGGTTGCAGGACAGCAACTCTTGAGGACTGGAGTTTGACACCCCTGGTCTAGATCTTCCAGGGACAGCAGCTGATTTTGATGTGTTTGAGGATCTTTTGCAAGCAGGGAACCTAAACTAAACCTAAACAGTGTCCACACTGTTACCGTGACAACCGAGAAGTCAACTGCTGATGTTCAGCCATGTTGGGGAAAGAGTAAATTATAAATAAAAAGATTTTGAAACTAATTATTTTTGGCACTTTGTGTATTAATTGGTTCGACTGTTTCCAGTTGCACTTCAAAATGATCCATCATCTACTTGGTCAAACATGTCAGACAACTGGTGTCGGTTTCTGGAGACTCCATGGTCTGATTCATCTGATGCAGCAGTAATTATTCACACAGATGGAGAGACGAGATCATTCTGAACGGGAAGCAGCAAAGACATGCAGCCTTTGTAACAAATGACACATCACACACAAAGATGTGCTGCTGTTCTGTGGGTTGTTTGCTGAATTGAATGATGATGAAGAAGATTGATATAATTTCTGACTTTGTGATATTTAATCTTGTAGATGGTGAAAAATGTTGTTCAGGCTAAACTGGGTTATGTTGGATGAATATGATAAACTGAGAACATTGATGGATGGCACAAGAAGACATTTGGTAAATCTTGTGGTTGAAATTCATTCATGTTTATACTATAAAATGTTTTAAAAGAGTACATTCATTTTAGGACATTGCATCTCAATGAAGCATTTTTTAATATATCCTATGGAAGAAATAAACATTAAATGTTTAAAACATGATGTAACTAACAATTTGAGAGTTGCAGGACACCCATATATGGAAGACGCTGTGACAGATCACAGGTAAATAAATCAACACTTAGGTTTAGGTTTCTCTAGTCTCTGTGTTGTCCAGTCTAACCCTTGATTATTTTCACCTGGTCCTTGTTTCCCCTGATTGTGTATTTAAACCCACCTGTGTTTCTTGTTCTTTGTCCTTATCTAGTGGTTTATGCCACCGTCTTGTCTTCTGTCAAGTCTGTCATCAGTTTGTAACTGACGACAGACTTTGGATAAGAACTATCACCAAAGTATTCTTCATGCTGATGGACAATAACCATTACCGATGAGCATACTAAAGAAACTACTGCAGTCACAGTGGGACATTTGGATCTCCAGTCCTTACTTTATTTTTCTCCTGTTGGAGTTCAATCTGAATCTCCGTCAGTTTGGCTCTCAGTTCCTCATTGGCCACTTGAAGGGTTGCCATGGCGTCTGGTCACTCTCTCTTTCCTCGCCCTGCTACTCCTCGATTTGACATAACCAACAGCTGCTGGCTCCTCGACTTCCTCCAGCTAATTCTCTTTTCTTTCTTATTCTCTATAGATAGATGGTCTAATGTTAGCATGACCGTCACAATAACTCACCGTGCTTTTTAAAAACATTTTAGGATTTGACAGCAACCACCTGTGAGTGTCAGGTACTATATTCCTTATATGGCCTTAAATGTTTATAAGACAAATGTTACTAAATCTGCCTGTTACATTTCAACCTCTGCATCACTGAGATATTTCATTCTGAGAAGTTAACCTTAAGGTGAAGGAAATCTAGAAAGAAAGGTTGCCAACAAACAACTTCAAAACCTTCAGGACCTTTGAGTTTTACTGTAAAGAGAAACAAACCAAAATCCATCTGGAAACTTTTGCAAACCTGGTGACCAACTTCAATAATTTTATTTTATTTCATTTTCCTAGAAACGTAAACAAGCAACGCTTAGCCTGGCAGCAGGACTAGCAAAGCATGGCGGCCGCCAGGCTTATAATACACTGGGGGAAACCCTGCTGGTGAAACCTTTAGCCACATGCTAAGCACTTATTTAATAGGTATTTTTTTCATGAAACCTCTATAGTTGCTCAAACTTTAAAAGATTTGTTCCTAATCAATCAGATGCAAACTTGCTCTACAAACAGGATTGTGTCAAGAAAATGGGAACAGCAAACAGCCATCTGTCAAGACTCTGGGTTAGATCCATGAGAAGACGATTGAGCCAGAGGTTTTTATAAAATAATCTAAATTCTTCAATACCAGTTACCTTCCAGTCCTTTATGCCATCAATTAGATTGAGCATTTTTGGACTCCGATGGGCCGGTTTGACTGTGGTGGCCTGATTTTCCGTGATCTGCTGGATCGCGGCTGGATCACAGATAATCTCTGGCACATTTTTAAGGTGGTGTGTCACCTCTATAGCCTGTGCTTGGCTCTTCTTCTACATTTTAACAATAGCATGAATATTATTTGCTCTTTTGTGAAGGAAACACAGACGATGTTTGATTTAATTTTGGCCTCTTTGTTCAATTTTGGAAAAGTATTTTAATTGTGAATTCTGCTTCTGGGTTATGTCTCCATTCAAAACAAATGTCCCCATTTGTTTTGAATATTTATTGCTTTGCTTCATTAACTATTCAATAACTAAAAAAACGTATATTATTAATCTTATTATATACTTAATCAAATGGCACATGCACAAACGTTACACTAATAAAAAACACTTCTTTCCATTTTTGGCAATGAGGTCAAACAATATGTCAAAACTATTGAAAATTCCACCAATACTAAGGATGTCAAAATTTGCACTTTATGTTCTCTTTTATGTATTTATGTAATACTTGGCTGATGTGCTGCCTCAATGTCGGTCGCCCCCTGGCGGTCATTATGTCACTGCTGGTTTTGTAGTATTATGAATCTCAATCAAGATGATAAACAGACAAAAAAAGACAGATGCATCCTGGGATGTGTCCCATGTTCATGCTGGAGGAGAGAGAGGAGGGGCGAGTGAAAGGGTTTAAAACTCCCCCTGCTGGCTGCCCCATGCATAGCATCATAAAACAACATGGAACTAAACACTTTGAAAATATATACAAATACATGAAAACAGAAATGAAAAATACTTCTACAAATAGATGGGCTGTGATTGGTCTTATTACAATAACATGATTGAATATATATACATTGATATCTTGTTTACTTAATATGCACAGTGTTTTAATATAATAAAATTTGTAATTTGTTATAAAATAAATGTGATTTTTAAAAAATGATTAATATTTGTCGGTCTGTTTCATTGGATTAGGTTTTAATCTGGTTTGTTTGGAGTTTAATGTTCAATGACCTTCCTATGCTGCCATCTAGTGGAGGGTTAGGGATATAGGATGAAACCCACTTGCACATTAGAGAAAACTAAACTAAAAGTTGTAGGTGGGTCAATCTTGGCCCAGAGAACATGTGGAAGGCGCCTCACATACCCTCCATGTTTGGTCGGTGTGACTCCTGCCCTTCACTCAGCTGCCATTGGCCTCCATTCATTTGAAGAATTGCTCAATCAGAACAACTCCAAAATTATAATTGCTCTTTTGACATAACTTGGTTTTCTATGCTCCCTCCAACCCTCTGCAGCTGCCCATTACATTTCGTGGTCCAAGCTAAAGACTCCCATTCATTTTTCTGCCTAGTCAGTCTGGCTAGGAATCTCCTATAGAGATGAGTTTTAACCCTCAGTGCCTCTTACTCAACTTAAACAGATTTTATTCCATTTTTCTTTGTTTTTAACTCTGTTTTGGAAATAAATCACACTTCACTTTTAAAATGTCATCTGAGCCTTTGTTGGATGAAGGATTTGCTGCTCTGAAGACTGGACTTTGATTTTAAGTATCTATTACTTTAAACAGGTTTTATTTGATTTAATGTCTTCAAACTCAGTTTTTAAGACATAAATCACAGCTCAGATTCAAATATCATCTCTGAGCTTCTGCTATGTGCCAAAAATGTGTGTAAATGTTGTTCTGATCAGAAATGCCCTTTGAAATGTCTGTCAGCATTTCCCAGAATGCATTGCATAGTGGGGCTTCAAATTGTAGCTTGTAGTTCATCTGTTTTTGCTGCAAAATTTAACAAACCATATACTGTTGTGATCAGAATGAGCTCAGCTGTTGAACTGGATGAATTTGAATGAACTTGGAAACATGTAGAAAATCGGCACCATGACTCAGAATGGGGTTCATTTTGTTGAACTGCTGCCTGCTGATCATAGAGGAAACATCCCCTGGTGGCAGCTTTGGGTAAGTTAATGTGTTTGGATCACATAATACTGAGCATTCTAGAGGTCTTGCGGTGTATGATGGCACTAGAATGACTCTTTACTCATACTGGGGTGATGAATCCCAGCAGGTACCTGTAGACCTGAAGGCTGCAGCTGGTCCAGGCTCTCCTTCCTTGGGTGGATGGCTGGGTGGTGACACTTTGCTATGGCTGCTTTTGTTCATTCCTCTAGGTGGCACTGTAGCAAGGGGAGCCATGACAACATGGTGGAGATCTGCTGGTGCACAGTTCATGTTTCCTAGCTTGGCAAAGGTGAGTTGTTGCCCCACCAAGCAGACTGTCAGGACTCAACCCAGACCAGACCAAGAGAATCAACGGAGAACGCTTCTGCTTCCTGGGCATGCTAGTTCCACCTAGCGGTGTTAACGGATAGC
>CAEGAF010140505.1:0-19439 GCA_903067075.1 Micropoecilia bifurca
TTCACCTGAAAAGGCTTTTTACTAAACTGTAATCATGTTAGCCACGCTAATCGTGTTAGCCACCGAGTACCGAGTGCTAGCCTGCTGCTCTGCACTGTCCTATCAGAGCAGATCGAGGCACATTGAACATTTGCAAACAACAAAAATCACTCATTTCAAAATCACCCTCAAAACCATGAATGTCCGACTTACCGAGCCTTGCAAGAACAATAGGCATCAGTGTTCTTGTCCACAGCTGTATTTATGCTGAGGATGTGAGGATCTGCTGTTTTCCTCATCGACCGGTAGCATTTAGCTGTGACGCCACAATGTTGGAGGCATCATGTGGCTCAAACACCTTGATGTCGTCCAAAAAAGATGACATGACCTTTTTGGTTCCCCTGTCCATGTCGTGGCTGATATATTTTGAAAATCCGGCAGAAATGCAACTAATCGATTCAGAAATACTTTGTAGAGTCAGTCGACGCCATGTTAACTAAGCACCGCGAGGCTTTGCTTGTGAGACATGTAGTCTGTGGGACTGTCGGGGCGTTTCTGCGCAGAGCTTGGTAAGGTCCATTATTTTACTCTTTACATCCCTCGCTGCCATAATTTTTAATGACTTATCATGCAAACAAGCACATTCATGTGGGATTGTAATTTCATTTCTTATTCATTGGAAAAATGGCAATTCCATAATTGTGTGTTTTGTTTTTACATTAGCAGAGCATAGACAAGGATTTGTGTACGTATTTGTAGAGGAAATGCAGCGGATGCCTTTTTTCTTTTCCAGTTCCTCTTGTTTTTCCTGGTTTTAAATTTTAAGTCTTAATTCATAATGAGCTTGAGTGTTTCATATTTTACAATGTTGGTAAAAAGTTGAGTCAGGAAAAAAAATTACTTGAGACATATTTACTTATTTGTAGGAGCATGCAAAAACCATCATTTAACGTATCAAAATAATTACATTCATTCTCATTATCAGTGTATAAAACGAGTGAGTGGCACTGGTTGCAATCTGAAATAAAGTCAGTAAGAATTAAATAAAAATTAGTTTAACCTGTATTGTCTGAGGACAGTGCTGCTTTTGGAGTGGAATGTGGATAAACAGACTTAAAACATAAACTGGAGATGCCCTTTTATTTTGAAAGGAGAGAGCCATAACTTGTGCTTTATTGCCATTTCCGAAGAGGCGGCTAACTTTATCCCACTGATAAATGGGGTTTCCGATGCTGGCTGTCGGGTTCTAAACACTTCTTCTAATGCGGCACTACTGTAGAAGAGCTAACGATGTCATTTAAAATATTAGTTGCTTCTGTGAGTCGCTGCCGCTCAGCTATTTTTCTGTCCAGAAAAACCCGCCTACTCCTGCCTGAGGTCCAATCAGAATCTGAATTTTAAGTTAACTTCCGTTGCAATCAAACTCTAAGAATTTGATAGTACGTGTAAGAGAGTTTGACTGTGAATGTGAGAGAGTTTGATAGTACGTGTAAGAGAGTTTGTAGGTTTTGGCCCATTGAGCCTCTCATACATAAACCACTCGCTCACGTGCAACACTGATATTTGCACCAGTGAGCAGCTGCAGCTCCAGCCCACAACACAAAACAAACCTACTGTTTTAATTGTTCCAATCTTTGTCTCAACTCCACATGGTAGATGGAATTTTACATTAGTGTGACTGGAAAATATCCCCTCAACCCCCAAAACACATCTGCTCCTACTCAAGTAAAACACTCAAACTCGGAATAAAAATGACAAAGAAAGAAATGCTGGATGTTAGCTATGAAGTTTAGCACCAATGACTTGAGACAGTGTGCTCAGGAGTGTCTAGAGAACATAATTTAAACAGTCAGCAGGTGGGACTGGAATGGCTCACAGTGTAGAAGAGTTCCTGCTACCAAATAAAACCAACCAAAACACTGAAAGACCAATGCCTCACCACTATTACTATTACTATTAGCACTAACACTATTAGCGTTGACAATAGAAACAGTGAAATTCAGATGAAGAAAATCCAAAATGCAGCGCAGAAAGTTTCTTCAGAATTTCACAAGCTCATGTTTTTTATTCAATTAATTCATAATTTTTCCAAATCATAACTTTTGGTAGAAAAAATGGTTATGGTGGCTCAACTTAAAATTCCAAAACAAGCCACAAAACATGGGTTAGAAAAAAGCAGATCGTCTTATGCAGGGAATTCTCACTTTTTGCAAAAAAAAAAAAAATTTTTTGAAAATGGGACTTTTTTTAAGAAAACGAGAATTCATTGTAATCCAGAAGTTCTGGTTTATTATGATGCAGGTTAAAGTTGAGCCACCATAGCTATTTTAAGAATGGAGGTGTTGCAATGGCTCAGGCGAAGTCCAGATTTCGGTCTCCCTGCCAATGTTAATGAAATAAAATAAAATACTGCTATGAATCAAAGTGAGGCAAAATCGAAGAACTCTGGGAGCATACTAGCATAAATATTGGAAATAACATGAATGATTCTGAAACCTGGTCAATAGAATTTTTTTTCCTGGTACCAGTATTAAAACTGTTAACATAAATATGATCTTTCTCAATTTTTAGTTGCACAAAAAGCAAAAATAACAACAACAAAAAAAATGCTTGCAACTTCCAAAGGCTTCTGGATGTCAGTCAGAAAATAGAAACAGATGCTGGTTTATTTTTCACACACCTTCAGGTCACAGTAAAGCTTCCCAGATTTAAGAGACTTTACCTGATCAAAGATGCCCTGCTGTTGGTTTGAGCTTACCTTTTTTGTAGAACAGAAGGTGAATAATGTTTTTCTAATTATGGAACTTAACTGGTGCAGGGAGGAACGTGTGTGAACAGCTTTCAGTGTTTTATTCTGAGCCAGGCTTCCAGGTGCATACGTTTAATTCACTTGCTGCATGTCTCCATATCAAACCAATCTCATTTTCTCACATTACAAGCAGAAACGTCTATGTATTTTTATTGAGATATTTTCTACTAGTCCAACATAGACGTGCATTATTCTAACATGGAAGGAAATGATACGTAGTGTTTTTTTAATGAATAAAAATCCAAATGATGAGGTGTGTATTTGTATTTACTCCCTATTAATTTAATACCACTAAATAAGATCCAGCATAACCAATAACTTTTACGGTCACATAATATAATTTTATAGCAAAATCAAGTAACTATTACCTTTAGTTGTTATGCTATATAAATCAAATCTGACTTAAAAGAAGTTTGACATAATTTAATACCTTGAAATTGGACCTATGTTTATTTAAAAACTCCTGCTGTTTCTGAATCATGTTGTGATGACTTTAGGAAGTCATCACAACATGACTTCTCTGGTAACACTTTAACAACATTTTTACCTCCCTATTTCAATCATGGGAGAAGAAGTGGAGGTGGTTGAGCAATATAAATACCTCTGTGTTCATCTGGACAACAGACTGGACCGGAGACGCAACAGTGAAGCATCCATAAGAAGGGACAGAGCAGACTGGACTTCTTGAGGAACCTAAGATCTTTCAAGGTTTGCAGCAAGATGCTGCAGATCTTCCATTAGTCTGTTGTTGAGAGCGTCATCTATTCTGCTGTCATCTGTTGGGGTAGCAGCATCAGAAGCAGGGACCTATAAAGGTCCAACCGCCTGATAAAGAAGACTGGATCTGTTCTGTGGAGTCTCTGGAGATGATTATGCAAAAAAGGATTCTTCAGAGGATCAAGAAAATTATGGACAACCCTGACCATCTTCTTCACGAGACTGTCTTGGGACATCTTCAGTCAGAGGCTTCTTCAGATTTAGTGCAATACAGACCGCTGCAGGAGATCTTTCCTGCCAACAGCCATCACTATCTTCAATAACTCTTGGAAGAATCTAATTCAACGAGTTACAACAACATTTAATTTCCCTTTGGGATTAATAACATATTTTTGAAATTGAATTGAATTGCTCTGAATAGTAGTTTATAATGAGCTTAGCAGACACACAGTTTCACCAGGTGTTTGCCAATTGCTGCTGGCTAGTCTGAAGGAGCTGAGTGGGGGAGGAGGGCTGCTCTGTGAGGCAGCCAGCTGGTTGGAAGTAAACCAACCAGGTGTTTTGCATAGGTGAATGGATTCAAGGATTTCCCAAACATGCATGAAAGAATCAAAGCAACACTCTAGATATGTTTTTGATAAGGGAATGACTTTATAATATGATGTCATCTGAGACATGGAAGCTGGTCAGTGCAAACAAAGAGGGCTTTCTGCACTGATGTGGGTACATTTCCATGAAAAGTTCAATTTAACCAGGCTTTTTGAAGAAGTTTTCCACAAATATAAAGAGGAGCTTTGTGAAAGACTGATTGAGAGTTTAGTTCCTTCTGTCTATGAAAACAACAGACACAGTAAGCTGCAAATAACACTAAGGCAGCAAAAACTACCTTAGACTTAACTAAACTTTATGATGTCCTGGCCTTTGTCTTGATAGTGGTAGCATCATGGCTCCTGCATATGTTAGAACTGTGTGCTAGCATTTAGCTTCTTGAGAATATATTTGCATTATTGCATAAACAGTTTAGCATCGGGTTTGTCATTTTGTCTTGGGAAACACTTGACCCAAATACATTCAGTCATGATTCTGTGACGTTAGATGATCATATTTCTATTGCCAATCTACAAAAATGGCCAAACATGGTGGAGTGGAAGGCAGTGGAGGGAAACAGTCTATGACCTCAAATTGGGGGCGGGGTGTGAAGAACTTTATTTGCATTTAAATAGACAGCACCAAAACTAGCTGTACCTCAGAATGGGATATAAGTGAGACATGTGGAGCAACAACAAGGAATTCAGACCAAAACATTGCAATTCCACTTTATGTAGACCACAACTGAATGGTTTAAATGGAAAAAGGGAGGATTCAAAAACATGACATGTCCACTTTACACAGAACTAAGATCACCAGGGAACATGTATCTGTGAGCTTGTAATTGAACTGAAGTCAAATTCTAAAAATGCAGCAGCAGCTCCTGTTGTTTCCAAAACATAATTCCAAGCCTGAAGTTGATCTCACCATGTGAGTTTATAAGACGCAAACCACTCGACTTCCTGCTGAGTAAAATTTCATAATTTAAAGGTTTAGGGTGGCTCTGTTGAACCCACCAGGTCCAATGAGATTCAGCTACAACGCTCATATTTTCCACAGATGTTTGATGTGTTTTGAAGGGAAGGAAACTATAATGCTAATCTTTGAGTGTTTGAAGAGCAAAAAAAAATGCAAAGAAAAAAACAATCTTGTCCTGCTACTCATTCATCTGAGCTGTCAGGGTGAGTATTAACACGGCAGCGGCTGACCCAAAGAAAACAAGCTGTTCAGAACAAAAGTTGTTTTCTTTAATGATTTCATTTCCACATAAAACTGAATCGGTTTCTCTTTTTTTCCTGCCCAGTGGTCAACACGGTCACGTCTTTGAAGCTTTCTTCTGGAGTATTTAGAGCACATGACTAAGAAAAGAACCTCTTGTGTTCCTAAGGATTTGCAAAAGTTCTTTACCTTCTTTGTCTTTTTTCTATGCAAACCTCATTTCTTTTGTGCGTTTTTGTTCCTTTTTTTCCTTCACGTTGAGGCTTTCATACTTCTTTGTTTTTCTCGTCAGGGATTTGCAGGCGACCTGATGGTGAGGAACATTCAGCTAAGGCACTCTGGAAAGTACGTGTGTATGGTACACACTGACGTGGACACGGTGTCGGCAGCAGCAGATCTAATTGTTAGAGGTACGTCTGCTCCTCCTTTGTGACAGTGTTTATCGTTGTAAAGCATTATCTCTCGTGGTTTGTCATGGCTTTGCTGTTTTGAGAAATCTCTGTGCTTGTGTGTAGTTTACAATTGGGATACAGGTGTCTTAAAAGCTCTCAGATAAGATTATAAGGTTATAATTTAACACTTTGTGGTTGATGATATTGGGATATTTGTGGAAAAAAACCTAAATAAAAAAAACCATCAAACTGTGCTGAGTGGTGTACTTTGCGACTCTCCAATCCTGCAACATACAGATTTTTTAATGAAAAACCATAGACGGGTTCTTCAGAATGACGGGAGTCCCCCAGAAATGTTGACCTCATTAAAAAAAAAAACCCAAAAAGCTTAAGGTTTGCTGTAGTGTCACAAATAACAGACATCAAGGAATGGAATGCATCCCTGCTCCTTTTTGGTCACTTTAATCAAATTCCAGTCCGTTTGGCTAGAAAGTCCGGTTCAGTTGGAGAGCTGTGAATATGTAATCAAACTGTGGTCTACCTAAAAACTCCGACCTTGGTCCGGTTAAAGTAAACTCTGGTGTGGTTCAAATGTATATGTGATCGGCAAGCAGATCAGCAACAGCTCCAAAGGTGGGAAGTGCAGTGAATTATGGGTAAATACAAACAAGACAATTGTGCATGCTAGCACTAGCAGGAGGAATGACTGCTGTTGTTTTGCCAAAGACAAAATAGAAATCTGCAAAAATCTGACGCCACTCCATTTTTGTTTACCTTTCATGAAGAAGGAAGTTGCAGTCAGTGTCTTCTTCAGAGGTTTTGTGGTGTTTCCTTCAGTGGTTGTTGTTGCACTGCCCCCACAGTCGAGGAAAGAAATACGTTTTCAACTGCATTGGTTTGACACAGTGCAGTGTGAAAGTGAAACATTGCAAACATTGAAATTTTGGTCCCCAATTGAAATGGGATCTCAAGGTGTGAAAACTCTTAGATCTCATCACACCAGTTCAAGACTAATACTGATCTTAAATGTCATACATCTGAGCTCTGATTACTAATTTCTGAAGGCAACTGTTTTTATTTAGGGGTTGCAGAGGAAAGGTTCTGACGGCTACATCTTCCTGATTTGTATAAATAAAATAGTGTGTCATGACCAATGACATCATGTTCCCTCCACTTTACGATGATTCTCTCAGTTCCTTTGGTCTTCTGAATAAGATACAAACCACAAAAGTTTAAGGAGTGTGCATACTTATGTAAGGCATCGTATGCTGTCAGGAGGCTCCAGCTGAACATGTGCTCATATTCTGTTGGAAAATTTAAATTAATGCAGTGCAATTTTTAGATTTATAGGTCTAAATGGAAAAACGCATATCCGTGGTTCAAATCCCAGTATGTTTGATCTCATATTGAAGTCATTAAATGAAAACACATTTTCATTCCAAATAGTCTACAATAATGTGGTCTTTGAAAATGATCCGTACCTTCACAAGTCTGAAGATACTCAGGGACTCATAAGTAGAATTAGTTTAATTTTCCTTTTCTTTCTGTGAAGTTAATTATAACACATTTTCAAACCAAATAAATTTTTAATTGCTGTTTAATATTTGCTTTTAACAAACTTCAATAATAGATAGGGAGAAAGATGATAAAACAGACTAATATGGTGAATTAAAAGTATCACAGAAGTACAAACGAACAATGAGACAAATAATAATAATTTTAACTTCATGTAGCCATATGATCCATATAATCTCTGTTATCTCTGCCTTGCTTTTGAATTATTTTTCGTGAATAAATTTGTAATTGTAAAAAATATTCAATTCCCTAGATGTTTTACCTTTTTTGTTGTATTTACATATCATCATAATCAACAAAATGTTGCTATAATAACTTTTTTTGACAAAAATAATGTCAATGTGAAAACTGATTCATGAGCTAAGAAGCAAATTTCTTTTCAGTTAGATTCACATGTGACTAACTAGAAGTGGATTACTATGTCACACTCTTTGAAAAATTGTTCTCCTCTTCACCTGTGGTGGCGCTGCACCGAAAAACCACTTGCCTCTCCAAACAAACTGAAATTTCTAGGCAACCAAACTGGAGTTGGATTACAGTGGGCTAAGAAGGGCTGATATAAATGCACTCTAAAGCGAGAAAGCGTGAGAGCGTGAGCAGCACATACATAGTTGTGATTTATAGCGCTATGGCCCTCTTCTTGGTTCTGATTGGTTGTTTCTAGTTTGCACTGGGAGAAGGCAGAGGAGCTCCATTTTTTTCATACATTATCTGCCTTCTTCCATACTGTAGCTACTTTTTAAGAAATATGGAAAATATATGTATATATAAATTATAATTAAAATTACATACTGCAGATTTAAGGAAGCTTTAAAACACATCGTGGTTAAAAAACAATCTAAATCTTTCTTAAAGTACAGTGGAAAAAACCAAACCATGGTTCTCAGGAGCTGCCCTTCCTCGTTGACTCCCTGCTGAATGCAGAATGACTGTGATCTGTGATCAGGAATCTTGGCCTGAAACTGGGATTGGATGGATTTGAAGAACTATTACACGTTTGGGAGAAGGGATGAAGATTCTTATAGCAATAAAAGGCGGGCTCTGTTTTGTGTCTTTGAAGGTTTCTTTGGAAACATTTTCATTAAAGAATGTTATTTGATTACAAAGTAAGTTAAAATAGCACAGACTAGTGGTTGTATCATTTTTAACATCATGGCTCCAGCTTATTCCTTTAGCCTCAGACTCTCTGCTCTCCCTTGAGCCTCCTGTGCCACTCAGTCTGCCTCTCTCTCTGTTTGTGTGTTTGTGGGTGTGGCACATCTTTCACTCTCGGGCTGCTCATCAGTCTGCACACCAGCAATCCGTCTCCCTCTCAACCCTGCAGTATATCAAACCCGGTTCTTCAACCTTTCATCGCCAGCTCGTTCTTCCAGCCAGTGCGGATCATCGCTCTCACGCTCGTCTCCACACCTGCCAGTCAGTCATTCATGCTGCTCTGCTCTGTTTCACCAGCCCAGCACACTCCTCCAATCCCTGATGAAAAAATAAAACACAATAACATCTCTTGTTCTCTCCAGCCATCTGCGTTCAGTATTTTGCTGTTGTTCGTGTCACAATCCGATGAACTTTAATATTCACCATTGATGAGACTGCTTTTCTCAATAGAGCGAGGTTAAGAATCACTTAACACTAGTGGCAGAGTTTCAGAGCGCCAAACACAAACTAACCTGAAATTATTTATTATTTTTTTCCACATTGACTTTTCTGTGTTTCTGATTGTTGCAGGACCTCCAGGTGCCCCACAGGGTCTGCTAGTGACCACCATTACTGACACCACAGCGCAGCTGTCCTGGAGCTCTGGACCAGACAATCACAGTCCCATCACCATGTACGTGGTTCAAGCTCGGACCCCTTTCTCTGTTGGCTGGCAGACGGTGAAGACAGGTAAATTACTCTGTAATAAAAACATTAATTTTAGTGGTGGGGCTCAATTAATTAAATAAATTGCACTAGCTATAATTTATTAATTGCATTTTCTTTGAAAACCATATGTCGACCAAAGCAAAATTGTTAATTCAAAATATATTTTACTTCTGAACTTTTGAATAAATAGACAAAAAAGCTAAAGAAAGACCATATTTGTTTTCAACCTGTTATTTAGGTTATTCAAATTGGTGCAACATGATATTATACAGATTAATTGCTTCAGGAACTCCTTGATGCATATTTAAATGCATAATTAGCATTGAGATAGATGCTACTTTAAGCTTAAATAGCTAACTTAGTTTAGCACAAATTGAACACAACAATATCCCAGTAATTGTTTGAGCAAAATGAACCCTCAACGGGCCCAGAACATTGGTTTGGTCGTCAATCACTGTTGTTTGCAGATGTTGCTTGTACAAAAAAAGGAAAAAAAAAAGAGTATTTGTGTTAACCTCGTTAACACATTAAAATGTAAATAATCATAATTACTGTGATAAAGACATACTGTGCCCTACTTAAAATAAGCTTTATACATAGAATTATAGCTGGCATTCAGGTTACCTAGCTGGCCAACCAACAGTCCTGATTCAAACCAATGTTTGAATCAGGAATAGGTTTTTGGTGGATTTGTTAGGTTGTGTATTTATGGTGAGTCTTACCAAGAGATGTGTTTCCATTAATAAAACATTAATAAAAACCTTGTGTATCTTGACACATTAATGTAGTCAAGCTAGTTCCATGAGAACAACATCAAACGATGTGTTTCCATTTTAGAATGTGGTTGAATGTAAGAATAGTCTTTAGATTATAGCAAAATTTTAGTTTAACGTCAAGATATGTGTCTTTAAGGCTTATAGACTAGGAGTCCAGAAGACTGTAATGTGTGTCATATCATATTGTGGCAGCAAAACAAAAAAAAACCCAAAACCCCCAACCTCCCTAAGTATGCTAAACTGTCACCGTTGCCACCATCTTTGCATAGCTTGAGTGCTTGGGACAGTTTCTTCATCAACTCATTTTATGTTGAGTCACCTAAAAAAATCCTGTCTTCATCTAAATGACATTTCTAATTGCCTGTTTGAAGTGGTCTAGATGGCCTAAACATTGCACCACAGATTGGAAAATTAAAATAATATTTTGGAGTTCTTGAGATGACAGCTACATCCACTGATGACAGAAAAAATAATTAGATTTTTTAAAGCATATTTCATCTTAAGTACTTTCCACTGAACAACTCAATGTGTTGGACGATGTTTAGCTCCATCCTGTCAGTCATATTAATTAAATTGACCACAACAGGCTTTTGATTCTGTTTAGTTAAATGCAGTGACACTCTGTAAATGGAAAAGTTTTAAATTATGAATAACTGTCAACTTTTCAGACTGATGTCTTTATTTTTTTTTAAATTATTTTAATGTAGTTGTTTCAAATATTCTTTTAAAAATGTATAATACCTATGAATTCTTAATTCTTTGATTCTAGTTCCTGATTCTGTGCCTGGACAGATGATGCACGCAACTGTGAAAGATTTGAGCCCCTGGGTGGAATATGAGTTCAGGGTGGTGGCAATCAACAGTGTTGGTGTTGGAGAACCCAGCATGCCATCCAAACAGATCCGAACCAAAGCAGCAGGTGCTCTGTTGGCTTGTTTTGTCTCTTCATAGAGAATTAAGCAGCCCCCATGTGGAAAATTACCTGTTTGATTTAGCTTTGCATCTCATTGCATTGTTTGCGCAAATCTATTGTTCATGTTATTGTTCATGCTAGCTCTGTGTTTCACTTTGAAAATGAAAATGAGGCGACATGAAATTCCATTTAATTACCGTTTGCAGCCCAGACGAATGTAGAAACTAGCATTCTGGAACGTGTAGTGTTAATTATTTTAGTGGCAGACAGAAGTGTGACATCCACCATGAGGAAGTGACACAAAGAACTCCTATTTGATGTAAGAGAATTTTATCCACATGGTTGGATCACAGAGGAACAAGTTTCCTGCTGGAAGCTACATATTCACCATCCAACTAGATCTAGACGTTTCAACTCAGAGTTTTTCTATTTTTACAGTTTGGGTCACATAAATGTTTCAGATCATCAAACATCAGACAAAGAAATGTGTGTAAATATTAAAAACAATGTTAAAAATATGGCTTGCTATGGGGAAAAGTTATTTTGTTGTTGAAATTCCTTTGATTGTCTGGCATAACTGTTTTTTGTTTTGGGTGGTGTGCCTTACATTGTGCTTTTTTTTGCAAGCCTAAAAAGCACAATGTGTAAGTAAGCTGTATGCAGACAGTACATTATAGTGAAATTGTATCTGATTTCTGCACAGCGTTGGCATCCTACATGCTAGTTTGAACCAAACTGGTTAAAACAAGTTCATTCATTATTTAACAAGATGGGTCTTTGCAGCTTCACAAAGGACCAGGTTGGTTCAAGAAGCTGTTTTATCATAATAAACAAAATTATCATCCGATGCCTGCATTCTGTATTTACTCATATTATTATCACATATCACACCACTTCCTGTCATCTTATCTTCTTTGTGGTTTCTGCCAGTAGTAACATCCAGTTGATGATCATGTTGCTCGTGTGATGCGACAAAAAAGTTTCCATTGGAGTTTTGCAAAAGACGCAATAATACAACCAAAAAACTATCCCATCCTAGAGCTAAAACTTTATCAAAAAACTTATTTTTTCAAAAATAGCTGTTTTTCCATTAAGTGAATTTATTTTTGTAATTCCAATTTGCACAATTATATGGTTGATGGAAATGCAACTAACAACAGCAAACCACTTTTCCCCCAGCTCTGTAGCTAAACTGTCTGTTCTAACAGAAAATGCAGCTCCTGCCCCTGTTGATGATTATGTTTCCTTTTTCTCCTGTTCAGCTCCCAAGGTTGCACCGGTTAATGTGAGTGGTGGTGGGGGGGCTCCAGGAGAGCTTGTCATTACGTGGGAGGTGAGTGGATGATTTTTGACCGAGCGTTCGCTGTGGCTGAGTGTCCTTCCTCTCTTTGATGGGAGATGAACTCTGGCAGAGTTACTGTTCCTGCAGAGGACCAGCTTTGGGTGTGACTGCTTTTTAATTAAAAGTGGAGCCTTTTCTGATTTGCTACCTGCTGACTCCCTGTGTCGCGTAAATCTAAATGAGGATGCTGAGCCAGTTACCGCATATAAATCTGAACTTTGGTGACAACTTTACGTTTTGTGGATCATTCAGTTCCTTGGAAAAGTATTTATACCCCTTAAAGATTGCAGCAGTTTATGTAAAGACAAGAGAACAACATGTGTGGTTAACGCTAAAGTATTCAAAGGATGGAACTTTTTCCTCATTTTCTCACAATACAGCCACAGTTGATATTCTGCTAATGTGAAATAGCAGAACTAATTTTTAGCTTAGCACTTTACCATCTTCGCTAACTATAGATCTATTTTTCCAGATAAATTATATTTTACACTTAGCTCTTCTTTTAAATTACAGTTGCGTGAAGTTCAGCATCTGTCATTCTTCAAGTAATTAGACATTTCTATCCATGCTCCTTTTCGAAGTTTGTGAAAACTGTTTACGCAGCATTTCCTGTTCCTTTTCTCATGTTCTCCACCCAAAATCTGCAACGGAGTTGGTAAAATTCAACAATAATAAAGATGAAACTTGTATTTGAACCATGCAGGAAGGTGTGCAATAACAAATCAGAGACTGTTGAAGGCTGTATACTGTATTGTAACATCTGTTGTGTCGTTGACATTGATAAGTTCAGCTTTGTGGATACAACTCATGCTCTGGGTATTCAAGGATCACATATCACTTCAAAGCATTTCTGTGCCCTACTTTGTATAAACAAAAATCCAAATGAAAGTATGAAGTTTTTGTGGTTTTAATTTGGCAAGTTGTTACAAATGTTTGAATGGTTTGGTTGTTTCTCCAAGGTTGTGTTGGCAAAAGTTCTTGTAGACATTGTGAACGTTGTGGATCAAGTTCTCTAATTCAATTTGATCACAGGTGTTTATTTCTTTTCCTCTTCCCTCAGCCAGTTCCAGAGGAACAGCAAGGTGGAGAGGAATTTGGCTATCTGGTGGCTCTCCGGCCGCTCGGCAGCAGCACCTGGATCAAGACTGTGCTGGCATCGGCCGACGTGTCCAGATACGTGTACAGGAACGACAGCGTTGCGCCACTGTCCCGTTTCGAAGCCACTGTGGGTGTGTACAACAGTGTGGGGGAGGGGCCGTTCAGCCGGATTGTAAAAGTGCTTTCTGCAGAGGAAGGTGAGGCGTTTGCTTTTGAAACAGGAAGAATGCACAATGAGGACGGAGATTCCAGAACGGGTGTCTTTGTGCTTTTAACCGAGGCAATGCATAATTCATATGTCTGTTCTCCACAGAGCCTTCCGCCGCTCCATCCAGAGTCTGGGCTCATTCCATCTCTGCCTCTGAGATTGAGGTGCACTGGGAAGCGGTTCCTCCCAGGTCCAGCACTGAGAACATCATAGGGTACGAGGTATGAAGCAGAACAAGGACTATTCAGAACCAATGTAAATCCCACAATGGCTGACCATGTAATGAGCTTCCATATTTTTAGCATATCTGTGGAAGTCAGGGGTGTCCAAATGCGGCCCCTCAACTGCAGTTCAAGACTGATACAAATTTGGACATATGGTCAATGCAGATGGAGACTTTTTATTTAAAATCAAGGTAAAATTATTACAAACACAATTTTCGTACAAAGGAAGAAGTACAACACAAAGTATTTCTATTTTATAGCTAAGGTTTTGTAATAAGTGGAACCACTCTTATCCAGACATTTACTGATACACCAAAGTCAACTTTTATTTAATTTACTAAGCTTAGCTAAATTAGCTAATATTTTGATAGAAAATATCAAAGCCAAAATGAAATGAAAACTGGACACATTTCATTTAATACAGAAAAAAACATCTTCTTTTACAGTTTGGATCTATGATGAATGTTTTTCTAGAAGATACATTATCCCAGAAATGATTGAGATCAACAATGTTGTCACTTTGATAGAACTAATATACTGATAATGGCATAATAATGCAAGTTTGCCCTCTGAAAGATTATTAAAGTTTAATTTTGTACAAAACACTCTAAACTGGAACTGGAAGACATTTTACATAAACTAAAACACAACAAGCAAAAACGATAAATAAAAATGAAATAAAAACCGCAAACAACTGAAACCATAAATACAATGAATTATGAAGTCGTAAACAAAATTACCCTTCAAAAAATATTAATCATCAGAATAGAAATTGAGCTAATTTTAATTCATCACGCAAATAATTTTTTGTGACTATTGCAATAGATTTAAAGATGAAACAAGCTTTTCTTACAAAAAAAAATTTTGCTTGATTTTTGTAGACTGGAGGTCTCCAAAAATTGTTAAAAATGAAATAAATAGAGGAAAGTATGAACATCATATATCATTCCCATCAACAACAGCCTCTCTGCTGAAGTGTAGCCGGGGGAAAACTGAGATAAAAATACCGTTTGCTGCTGGAACCCAGATATCTTACTTTTAAGGCTATGCCCAGGTGGCCTGGCCTGTGCAGAGACGCATGGAGCGAACTACATCGTTATCCACATCTACTGTTGTAGGATGAGAGCAGAGCAGGCTTGAAACAGAAATTTCAATCAGTCTATTTACTGCAATAACTTTCAATTTTTTGCAAACATTTTTTGTTTGTTTATTCATGACTATGCATGATTTTGCAAAAATAAAAATTCAACATGTATTTCTATTTTGACGAATTTTCTAGATCCATTAAAACTCTTAACTTTCCTGTATTTAGCTTAACCCATCTTTCCTCAAAGATGATCGCCTTCGCTGCCTTTGGTGCCAAAAACAGCCTGAGAACAAGATCTTGTAATTGTGTAAATAGGATGATAATTTGCATCATTTCTTTTCTACAAACAGGAGATTTGATCTGAATTAACTTTAGACAGTGAGAAAAATGTGAATGTGTTTTTTTATTTTATTTGGTGTATGGAAACCTCTGGTTTCAACTGTGCATTCTCAATAGAATCTATGAGGTTTGTGGCTTTAAAATGATTAAATGTGACAATATCCAAAGGGTATGAATACTTTTGCAAGGCACTACACTTGCAAACGTGTAAACAGCACCTTCCTTCCTGGAGTCCTTGAAATAATTGAAATGGAAACTTTGTAAGCTGAGGAAAGTACAGGAATAACCTCCATCTGAGACTCTGGGAGCTGCTCCTGAATCTCCCAGAAGAGGCTGAACAAGGAGAGTGAGACCTGAGCGCTTCACCCATTCATTATGTCCTGTCCAAACACTTTACCAGAACTCACAGCCTGACGTAGCTATTGTGTATCAGAGGCTTGTAGCAAAGAGGAACAGAAAAGTGGATGCCTGGTTTGATTGTTTTTCAGAGTCATTGTTTTCGTTTTAAATTTTAACTCGTTCACCTCTTTACAAAATACATTATGTGAAATCTGGAAGAAATAGAACAGTAGATGCTACATGGATCAGAACTGTAACAATAGGAGTACAGTAGTTTAGGGGTCCCAGTCCATTTAACACCTGTGGGATCAGCGTGAGTGAGCTGTTGGTACCAGCAGGGTTTCCCCCAGAAAACTGGCTTAGCCTGGCGGGGGAGGGGGGGATTCGTGTGATCCGTAGAGAGTCCGATAATTGTGGACTTAACGAGAGCCAATCGGAAAGCGTGAATCAACCGCCTGCTTTCTGAGGGGAAATTACCGAGGGGAATCCCAAACAGCTGAAACGCTAAGCCTGGCGGCAGAGGTAGCTAGGCATGGCGGCCCGCCATGCCTATAATACACTGGGGGAAACCCTGGTACCAGAATGACCAACACAACCACACTGGCTGATCTGGAATAGACACTTATTGAAGAATGGTGTGGCATAACACAGGAGTGAGTGAACAGAATTACAAGCTAGATTGATGTGGTTGAGTTATAGTTCTTTGCTACTGTCCACCCAATAATTGTTGGGGATTACATTACATGAGCCAGCACAATCGGACTGAAGTGACACAGAACTGGATATGCTCCTGAACCACACCATGTTAGAAGTGACTTACCTAGGTAAAGGAGAAAAGTACTGGACTGTTGCTTGGTGTCAACATTTTTCTCTTTAGTTAAGTTATTTTTGAGTTTTATTTAGAAATTAAGGTCCCTGAGTGCAGACACACAAAAAGCTAGTCTGGCTGTTGCTTTCCTATGCAAATCCACTTGATTCTCATCTCCCTCCCTTTTCAGACAAAAATTTCAGTTTTGTCTGAAATTTCTCCCACTGAGCTCAGTTTCTCCGGTTGAATTCCATCCAGGGCAATCAACTAACAGGAGGAGGAGTTATGAAAAGTGAAGTTGAGTTTCTGTGCTTTTAGAGTTGTAGTCTTCCTGTAGTTTGTAGTTTTAATTTGGCAATGGCAACGGAGTAATTGAACGAAACCATTCAGTGCATGTTGGCAAGACTTCCAAATATTAAGCAATTGCAGTCAGAGCAAGAGGAAAGGACAATATCTATCAGATCCAAATAAAGAAATGTTGATGAAAAGAAAACTCCAGAACAATTTGTTAGTCAGTGATATTTCAGTTTGATGGTGCCGTACCCTCCCTGCAAAGTTTTCTTTAGAGTCCCTCGTGTGTTTTTGAGTAATAGATGTTCCCATAAGGAGAAAAGTAAGAAGAGTGCTCACTGTTTTTTCTGTGTTACCAATAAGGAACCATACAGCCATTTAACAAAAACTTGTTGGAAAGGGTTTTTTGTCATGCTGATCCAGACAGTGTGATTACATAATGTTACAGCATTATTTCTATGTGGAAGTCCATTTCTGCTTTCCAGGATGTGGCCCCAGAAGCTGTTTATGTTACAAAAAATAGTTTTAACTACTTTCAAAAATAAAGAAAAAACTATTTGTGGTTTACTTTGTTTAATATTTCAAAGATATGTATGGTTTATGTCTTAATGTTCAATATTTAACCTTTAGACATGGCATAACACATCAAAATTAAACTAAGACTGCTTAGGACTTTATTTAGTATGTAAACAACTATGAACTACACACTCAAATATTGAGCCTAATTCACTAAAAAAATACCCTCTGCTTACTGTATCTCTAATATCTCACAATAACATTAACGTATGCAGCAAAAAAGTAAAATCTTCTTCCATATGGATGTTTAAAATCTTAGCAGAGGAGCAAAAACTGACCTGCTCTCTTTAGCCGTTTCAGTTATTTTCCAGAGTCTGGAAAAGCAGCTATTATTGACGTGCAGTGGGGAAAGAAACACCCTAGATGAATGTGTTATCAGCAACTCCAGCCTTGCTGCTAATCTGCCTTTGCTGAGCAAGATGTCTGAGAACCTGCGTGCCTCCACCTGAATAAGTACCTGCTCTCGTGTCATATGTTTGACATTTCCTGTCTGCTCCCTCTATCTGGTGTTGAGGTCATAAATGATCTCCCTATAGATACCGATTCTGACACACTCCTAATCCTCATACTCATGTCGTTCGCCTTATTACTGATTGCTTTAAGATTAAGTATCATTTAGGAATTTGAAAATGTGACTTGGACTGCTTGAGGATTTGTGCTGCTGCCATCCAGCGCTGATGTTTTTCCTTATTTTAAGAATCTGATACTGCTTAGCAATAAGAATGATGCTAAGAATGCTAACCCTAACCCTATGCATCTGATCTTAGAGGCAAACCATATTTTTACATTGTTCCCATAATAGTTTTCTACTACAGTTAGCCTTTTATCCAATAAAACATTAAAAACGTTTTAGGAGGTGTGTAAGGTTGTGTAGTAACTGTGATTACTTTGATTCAGGTTCTCTGTTGGGAGGGAAGCTCTGAGCAGCGTGAAGCAGACAGGGTGAGGGTTACCGCCAGCACGGCGCTGCTCTCCGGTTTAAAGAGCAGCACGGTCTACCTGATCTCAGTGAGAGCCCAGAACAGTGCCGGACTTGGACCCTCTAGCCCCTCCATCAGCGTCGCCACCAAGAAACCACGTGGGTGCACACCGAACACCAGACAGGAATCCATCATCTTCTCTGATTTGCTTGCAACATCGTTTTCTGCTCTTTACTTCTTTATTTATGACCAAACAGTTAAAATCCCATCTGTCTGTAGAATTAACACATTATTGCAGGCTTCATAGCAGGTAGCTAACATGTACTATCTAACAGGTAGCTAATATGATGGTCAACTAGCTAACTATTTGTCAGACTTCCAGTGGCATTTTTAAAAGAACTTGTATTCAGTGCACAAGGTATGTTTATTCTAGAACTATAAAATAGTTCTAGAATAAACATTTTAAGGAAAAAAAAACCCAGTAAGCTTTTTCAAGTAATAAAAACTTTTAAAAGGGCAGTAAAGTTCAGGCGACTTATGCATATGGTTTATAGCTGTGATCCCTTTTTTCTTTTATCCATTTTTTTTTTTATCCCAGCTGAAATTTCAGAAAAAAGGTCATATTTGTCCATGATATGCAGAAATGAAATGGCTTCTTTGCCAAGAGATTTTCTGCTAACCTGTGCCCAAAGGCTGAAGTCACTTCCAGCTGGTATCTGAGAATTAGAAGTGGAGCACATAGGAGAGGAATAAGCTGCTGGGGGTAATGTGAAAGTTGCAGAGTCAGATAGCATCACTTTGTGAAACAAGTGTGATGTTCAGTTTTAAGTTTTAGACATCATTCTCCCTGCAAACTGTTGGTCCCCTCATTCAGGTGGACATTACATTATCATGCAAAATATCCAGCTCTACTGATCAGGTAGATCAGTTTACATTTACAGTTGGTTCATCACCTCTGTATGGCTAAAATCGTTTTAATAAAACTGGTGGTTTGACTCAATTAAAAGTTTTTATGGCGTTAATCACATTTTAATCAAAAAATATATATCAACAAAATAAGCAACATTTTCTCAATTGAAAAACTGTTTTTGCTGCTAAATTATTGAATAAGTAGATGTGAGTTATTGTTTCTAATCAGTTATTTCGATTATTCAGTCATCAGATTGGTGCCAAGTGTTATTATAATCGTTCAGCTTTGAACTATTTCAGGAACAATTGATCATTCATGGAACATTTTTGAAAAAAATACATCCATCCATCCATTTTCTTTGCACCCTTGTCCCCTAGGGGGGTCGGGAGGGTTGCTGGTTCCTCTCCAGCTGACGTTCCGGGCGAGAGGCAGGGTTCGCCCTGGACAGGTCGCCAGTCTGTCGCAGG
>CAEGAF010140508.1:0-43190 GCA_903067075.1 Micropoecilia bifurca
TGTGTGTGTGTGTGTGTGTGTGTGTGTGTGTGTGTGTGTGTGTGTGTGTGTGTGTGTGTGTGTGTGTGTGTGCGTGTGCGTGTGTGTCAAGACAGGTTTTAACCAAAGCGTATAAGAATTGTGTACAGCTGAACTTCTGGGCTCTGGTCTGCTTGTTTGTCTTTCAGTGACAGAGCCTTGAATGCTTCTGGCCTTTGAAAGAAAAACATTTAAAGACAAAGTTGACACTATCTCATTTCTTATCAGATCTTTTTAAAACTGTTTTAGGTTAAAAGATGACCTTTAAGCAAATCTGTAATCTTTCAAAAAAGTGTTGACTGAAATGCAAACAATTCCCACAGATCAATCAAAATCATGCCTTCATTAGACATTAGGATAAACTTTAACACACATATAGTTATTAGATAATTATAGGCTTTTTATTGTCTTCCTGAGATGGATTTGAATTCCAAGTGAAACTGATCTGGAAAGTTTACTTTATTTTTTCTTTAACCTTTTGGCAAAATTGCTATGATTTGTAAACATAATCAAAGAAATAACCAAATGGTCAGTCCCAGTAGTTAAGTCACACTTAACTCTGACTCCAGCATAATCACCAAACACAAATACACATATGGGACACCTTTGTGATATCTTTAAAATATGAAAGAGAGGTGTCAAACTCATTTACATTTTGGGCCATATCAATATTATGAATGTCCTCAAAGGGTCAGTTGTGGCAGAATGTATTTTTAAAACTCATTAACAAACTGTTAAAAATAAATAAATAGCTGTCTCTGTACTCGACTTTACTCCTTAAAGTTAAATAAAGCCCAACTCTCCCGCCCCCTAAGCTTTGAGTTTCACACTTGAGCTAAAATATTTCACCTATTTCTCTGCAGTTGTTGTTCTTCAATTTGCTGCTCCCATTAGCTAATGCAAAATAGGAAGGTATTATGCAGACAACACAAAACAGAGTTTCTGCTTCTTCTGTGTGTTTTTTTTTTTTTGCTCTGTGAACCCCTGACATTTCTGCACGAGAAATCTGATTGGCTCTTTGAGTTAGAGAGAGTGCAATAAAAAGGGATGTGACAAAGGTGGTGGAAGCAAGCTAAGAGCAAGTTTAACAATTGCTGTCTTTGAGTCAGACACACACACACGGAGGGAGTTTTCTTTCAAAGCCAAACTGCTTCGGTGGAGTTCAGGGTAGAGCATATGGAGACAAACTACAGAGAAACACTGCAGGCGGACTTTGATGCATTTGATATATCTGAAGAGCTCGGATTTATCCTTGAAGAGCCACTGGTAATATTTCTTGTCATCTTTTCTTTTCTAAAATGGCAGGCATTCAACAAATGCTCTAGGAATAATGATATTATCCGTTATGTAGGAGCAGGGTTATTTTTTATTTAATTCTGAGACCAAATATTCCTTCTGTCTCCTCAGCTTAAATGTTTGGTCAGCAGCACATGCAATCCCTGCAGACTGTAACAGATAAGTTTGACTTGGCTTGTGTAACGTTAAGGAAGGTTATTGATTCGATGGAAGCTTGTTGTTTCTAGCCTTTGTTGAACCTTTCACATGACTCTGACTGTGCAATAATGTACAAAAATATGTTCATTACAAAAGAAATGATCAAACATCTGTCAGATTTTTGTTTCTACCTCTGTCTTCTAAGACATTTAAAAGACTGAAGTACTTCATGCTGTATGAATTTGATTATTCATTAACCATAAAGGTTCAATGTATCTTGCTGGTATTTTACATCAACCAACAACAAATAGTGCATAATTGTCAAGTGAAAAGAAACCATTGAAAAGAAACCATCTCTCTCTCTCTCTCATCTATCTATCTATCTATCTATCTATCTATCTATCTATCTATCTATCTATCTATCTATCTATCTATCTATCTATCTATATATCTATCTATCTATCTATCTATCTATACATATATATTTAGATATGTATATATATATAGATAGATATATATATATATTTTTTTTTTTAAATTTTACTTTGAAAAACTTGAAGAATGTGACTTGCAGTGACAGCTCTAAAAAAGAACATGCATTCAAATATTTTTCAAAAGTCGCCATTGTCAAAAAAAGTTTACCTGTGTCTCATTTTGGCACACTTGCAATCCTACCAAGACATGACCATCCAGCTAAACCAACAGGCAAAAATTAATAAATCGGAGAAGCAACCAATATGTGCTATTTACAATTTGTCACAAGCCGTTTAGGGATCAAAGCAAACTTGTACCAAACTGTGCTTTGGTGAGATTAAACTGTAATTGAACTTATTGACATAACCACGAAAAGGCATTTAAGGTGAAAAACCAATACTTCACATAACCCTGAAGGCACCATGCCTATTGTCATGGTGGCACTAGGCTATGGTGGATTTAGGCTTTTCTTCTACAGAGTGAGGGATTGTAGAAGAGCCGCTGTGTTGTTGAGGATGTGGAACCAAACACAGGATGGTCATGGAAGGAAAACTTGTTGCAGGCTTCAAAAGACTTGAGACTGAGCTCAGCTTCCAACAAGACTGTAAGCATAGCACCAGAGCTACAAGACTCAGATCAAAGCATATCAAGCACTAAAATGGCCAAATCAAAGTCCAGGAAACAATCATTTCTCCATAGCTCAGTGTCCAGACACAGAACAAAGCAAAGTGTTGAGGCAAAGTGGGGCAGATTTTTACCACATTAACTTGCAATAAAAAAAGTTGTTTTTCCTTCCCAAAGACAAATGAATAGCTTATCTTCTAATAACATCTCTCCTCCCTCTTCTCTTAGTAAACTGATTTTCTTTTATTTCTCCACAGCAGACGTGAAGTGATGATCTACATGAACATCTTCAACAAATACAATCCCAAACAAAGGGAAATCAATAAATAACTCATTTTATTCTTATTATCTTCCAGACTCACCTTCCAGATTATTATCGGGTGTGGTTGGACTTGGCAAATAACCTGACACATCTGATTGAGTCACGTAAACTGCGAGATGTCGTTCATAAGGTAAGAGCGTGGAAGTCTGTTGCAATAAGAATTAAGAAATTGCATAGTCAGATTCATTTTCATCCTCCCTTACCCCACTTGCAAGCTCCAGCAAGCAATGGATACAATGAATACAGTGTTTACTGTCGCCAAAAAGTAACTACAGGTGAATCTAATCTCCATTCAGATGCCAATTTTGAGTCCCCATCGTTTAAGTAACCATCGGGAGCTCCGGCTGGCCCATCTTGCCCTGGGGTTCATCAGTATGGGATATGTATGGCAGGAGGGACAACATGAGCCTGCACAGGTAAAGCACCACTGCACTCGAGAAAGATAGTGGAAAGGCTGTGATTTATTTACTGGTGACATGGGAGGGTAAAGCACGACCAACAGTCTCACATTTATATCCAAGCTAAAATATCCAAAGGGCCTCCTAGCGCCTTAAGGTAAATACTGAAGTTAAAATATGAAATTTGGTGTTAGTTTTTAAAAAATTCACTGTTTCATGCAGTGTGGATTATTGTTTGGTCAAATTTTCTTGATGGTGTTTAATTTCAGCTTCTCAAAAAGCCATAAAGTTAACCATTTTTTTTTCAAAGTGAAAGCATTATAAATTATAAAGGTGAGGATTTCTTCACAAAATAGATCAGGAATATCAAGAACCGAAATAATGTTGGAAGATAAATACCAAATTTTAATATAGCTCTGCGGGTAATTGTGTAATTCTAGAGTAAAAGTGAAAACTTTGTTCAGGTCATAGTTAGTGAGAAAAAAGAAAATAAATCAAAGAAGTCATCAGGGTCAGATTTGTCCTGCTGGAACAACCCAGTCTGCTGATTGGGTATCTTTTTTATTGATTGGTTGTGAACCAACTAAAAGGAGCTAACTGTGAGCATGCTGTTTTGTAAGTTAGCCTTTTGACTGAACTTTAGTATACTACTGATTGCTTGGCAGATTCTTCCCAAAGCCCTGGCCTGGCCTTACTGGCTAATATCTCGCAGGATCGGCCTTCCACCCATTCTGACCTATGCAGATTCAGTTTTAGCCAACTGGAAACTAAAGGATCCCACAGGGTGAGTAGTATCTTTTTTGTTTTTTACACGTTTGACCTCACATGTGTACACTAGGAACCTTCATTATAATCAGGGATGTCCCAACTGGAACTTTTTGTCCCAAACATCGATCAAAGTTAATTAGGACCAGGCCTCAGCAGACACCAAGTCACACCTATTCATTTAAGTTATAAAAATAGCTAGACAAAAACTACAGTAAAGGTTTATATGAAATGAAACTAATAGTATTTCTCTTAGCTATACAATGCCAGCTGGCTGTAGCAGGCAGAGTAGGTCACATAACACAGATGTCAGGAATTCACTTTTAGCCTCTCTTTCTCTCTCTTTCTCTTTTATTCTCTGCTTCTTTCTTTCTCTCTGAATGTATTTGTAAAAGGCGAGGAAAGAGAAGCAGAAAACCCAGGTTTGAGCTGAAAAAGAAATTGCAGAAACTAGGATTTTGCCTTTGTAAGCTCAGCACATGTACATAGGCAATGGCTGATAACAATTCTTTAGAAATGTTTTGGCGGGGTTTTGGAGCTGTTACTTGGGATCACGTTGGAACATCCCTATTAGCTTTTGCTCAAATACCAAAAATCTTCCTGAAACAAATGTTCCACTGATGTCTCACTTTTGTTTTAGGGATATGGAAATTGGGTAAGTCTAGAACATTTTCTTGCATCATCCACTTAGCATTTTTGTTTGGTGATCATTTCATGTGGGTCGTTGCATTACTGGTTTTTTTAAACACAGGAACATGGACTTAATATTTTCCTTTCCTGGAGGGGAGACTTGCAGAGGGTTTTTTATGGTGTCGTTACTGGTGGAGATGGCTGCCAGCTCAGGAATAACGGTCAGTGGTTTTTTGATCAGACTTCCTTTTTCCCACGTGAGCCCCAAACCATTTGCAGTTGAAATCGGGTATATATTAATACACTGTATTGAAGAACGATAACAATTTTTGTCACATCTTGGATAATAAATTAGATTTTTTTTTTCATTTTTAGGTTTGTTAGCATTATCAAAATTATTTGCAAAAACCAGAATGTTAGAAGAATTTTGTAGATACTTTTTTTTGTGTTTGGTTCTAATGTTGTAGGTTTCCTTCCATGAGCTTCTAACCATATGTTGCTGGAATTTTGTCCCATTCATCTTGACAGAACTGGTGTAAAGGAGTCAAGTTTGCAGACCATCCTAGGTTTTCTAAAGGCGCTCCAGTCACATTATGATGCTGCCAACTCCAAACCTCAGTGTTACAATGTCATTCTCACGTTTTCAAGCTTCTTCCTTTTTTCCCTAAATGTAGCGACAGATCTTGTGGCCAGCACTTTACTTTTAGTTTTCATCAAACCACACCACATGTCTCCTAAAATAAAGGTTGTGTTTTGTTTTTTTTACTTTTGCAGTAATGAGGTCTTACTCACTCAATGGTATTTTAGTCTGAGGTTGACACGCAACCGTCCTCTAGATTTTTTGGTTAATTTCTTCAGTTTTCCCACCATGTCACAAAAGATATGCGTGTATTTCAGGTTTTGAATCAAAGTACATCCTCAGGTTTGCCTCAGTAAAACTCAAATGTGATAAGATAACAACTGAAACTTAAAAAAAAGTTATTACATTACATACATCTGCGTTTTCCGAAATGGTTTAAATGATGGTTTAAATGAGATGGTATACTTGTTTTAGTGTATCAAAACATCTGACTGAGGAAAGAAGAAAAAAAATATGTGGTCTCTATTGTGCTTTTATAAACAGCGTATGTAAAGTCTGGTTTCAGTTTCATCTTTTCCTTTCCGTGTTTTATTCTGTTGGAGACTCTGTGTTATTTTCTCTCGTAACTTAGCAGTTCATATCTGAACTCTCAACTCTAACCAGGGATCCCTAGAGGTGATGCACGCCATGAAAATCTCCGACCTAATCGGCATACAGAAAGGCCTAATCAAAGTAACACAGTCTCTGAAGAAGATGAAGGAAACATTCCAACTCATGCACAGTAATTTTCAGTTAAAGCTACATCAATATAATTTTGTAATTTAACGGTAAAATCGAGGTTAATTAAAATAACTTGGATTTGTGCTCGATCCAGATCATGTCGAGGCAAACACATTTCATGGAACATTGAGGATTTTTGTCTCCGGGTGAGTTTTTGCAGCTCTCCCAATGTCCCAACTACCTGAGATATTAATGATTCAGATCTTATTAGATGTTTCCTTTTGATCTCATTTACTTTACTTTGTTATTAGAAGACGGACTTGTGTCGACTAAGCTGGATCTGGACTTTTCAATACGTTTTAGGTGGCGAGATAACCCCATGCTTCCAAGAGGGCTTCTGTACGAAGGCGTTAGCAACGAGCCAGTTTTGCTGTCAGGTGGAAGTGCAGCGCAGAGCTCAGCCATTCAGTGCTTTGATGCTTTGCTATGCATTCAACATGAGGGCATGACAGGTAAAGACGCATTTCTATTGACCTTGAACCTGTTTAGATACCCTCTGTGAACTACTATTGCCTTTTGTGAAGTCAGTAGATATCCCAGGTGAGAAATCTTTCCAGAAGAGGTTATTATTTTTATTCTGCTTCCTCTATGTTGTTTTTTTTTTCTCATTGATTTGTCCTACCTAGGAGCCTTCCTGACCCGCATGAGAGATTACATGCCCCCTGCACATCGGCAGCTGATTGAGACTCTGTCTGCCTGTCTGTCACTACGAGATTTCATTACGACTTGCTCCGACTCTGACCTCTGCCAGGCCTACAACTCCTGCGTCTCAGCTCTGGTGGATTTACGGAGCTACCATCTCAACACCGTGGCCAAGTTCGTCACTGTGCCTGGTAACTGTGCCAGAGCCATGGGCTGCCCTCTGAGAGGAGCGGGTACTGCCCTCAACACCACAGGAACTGGCGGCTCAAATCTCATGGTTTTCCTCAAGACTGTCCGTAACGCCACCCAGAAAGCACTGATCTTAGAAAGACCCATGACCACAAGGGAAACATAAACTGGGATATTTATATTGTCGTCTGCAGGGACGCGTAAAACATTTTTATGAACTGTATTTATGAAAGGTTTACTAAAAGATATGTATATGCAATTATTTTCAGGAATTTTTTTAAAGTTGACAGTAATATTTGTCAGTTCTTGCTTCAGTAAACTCGTGTTGCAGAACATTAAAGTAAACTGTAATAACTGTACGGTTCTAAAAGAGGAACCAAACAGTTGGACTTCTCTTTTAGCAACCGCAAGCTGGACAGCCGGTTAGGTTGCATTGTGTCGTCACTGTGGAAAAAGAGGCGGGGGGACACCAACATTAAAACAGAAACCATTCAGATAAAGCCTTTCAGCTTCACAGTTTTGCTTGATTTCAGCCGCTGTTCTGTTTTTTTTTTTTTTTTTCAAGCAAAGCCAGTCCATGAAATAAACCTCAGGAAGAGAGATAATCATTAAACATTGATTTCAAAGCAATTTTCTGCTAACTTTTCTTAATAAATACATCAACAGTGTTTTCTGTGATCTGTGGTTAACTTGAAAAAAGTATTTATGATCAAGTGATGGGACAGAGAAAACTTACTTTTAAAAAAAGAGCAAAGGCGAAAAAGTTGTAAAATGAAAGAAGACACTGTTCAAACAAAGACGAAAGCAATATCCTGGAGGGAATGAAAGAGAGTCACAGCAGTCGTGACAGGGGCTGCGAATAGATGCTGGATGGGGTCAGTCAGTTTGATGGACTGGAACTGCTGCTCCCCTCCAAGACTTGAAGGTTGTGTCTCTTCTCTCTATTGAAGACTAATCACATTTGAAGAGAGTGGGGAGGGAGCCCGACTGCTAAGCCCTTGTCATGGTCCAGCTCCATTTCACTTGAAGCACAAAAGACTGAAAATGTGAATATAGCCTAAGCCCTGCACTAGTGGTGAAGTGGTCACACATTGATGTGTGTATGTATATATGACAGCTTAAACTCAGTTGGATTAGACGGAGAGTATTTCTAAAAAAAAAATGTCTTCTTGTGTATCAAAAATTCTCAGTTGGATTCAGTTTTAAATGCTTCCTCTTGAATTTGAGTTCAGTATTTTGCAGCCTGTGTTTGTTCTCGTTTAGCACAATGCATCTTCCCATCAGCATAATCTCCTTGTTGAAGATGAGCCTCCCCTCAGTATGTTGTTGACGCCACCATATTTTCAGGTAAGGAAGGTGTGTTCAGGTTAATTTACACTGCTTGTTTTGCTCCAGACACACTATTTTGCTCCTCGGTCAAAAGTGCAAATTCAGGATTTCTTTCACGTATGTCCACACTGTGCTGCTGATTTCTGCAGCTCCTCTGGTATTACTAAAATATTAAGAACTTATCTGATTGGTGTTCCCCTTGCCCATCCTGTTAGTTGTGCAATATTTGACTTGTGCCAAACTTTACATGCTACCTACCTCTGCTCTTCTATAAGAGTCATAGCTTTATTGTTGAGTGTACAACCTATATTTGTTCTCTTGACTCATTCTTCCACCTGAGTGAATTTGAATATAAATATTAATGCTGAATATAAATGTAAATCAAGTCTTTCTTATTTTTAATAGTGGAACATCTAAAAGTTCATATGTCATTTTCCTCTTACTTCATGACAATACACTACAGCTAAAATATCTCAAGGGATTTTTGTGAATTGGCTCATGTAAAATATAATCTGGTCTCATGGATCAAAGGGTGAGATTTATGATGGAGCTGTACATTGTTTCTTATTTTTTTTATTTTATTTTTTTAAGTTAATTATCCTAAAAAAATGGTTCTTTGGTAATATTGTGATGAAATGGGAAAATATTCAAGGAGAAATGAAGTGTTTTGGAAGTCACGATGAAACGCATAACATTTTAATTATACACACCAAAAGTCACCTACAATCTTTACAACCCATCTTCATTAGAGGTCAAACGCATCCTTTGGTGTCAGTCTGTGATGCACCTGTTATGGCTGCATGGGACACTTGGAGCAAATGCTGTCATGTAAACGAACAGAAGCTGCCCATTTAGGACAGCTGGCCATGGCAGGTCACATGACTTTTGTCCTTGCGGTGCTCTGAGTCCCATGTGTGAGGCCGACGTTCTTCTGGAATTTCTACTCCCTTTTTGTTTGGTGAGAAATTGACAATAAAACTTTAAGTTAACAAGGTCACAATTTGTTGAAACAGTTTAAGCTGAGTGCTTCAAAAGAGCATTTGCTAAAAGAAAGTGAATGTATTACAATTCAAGGTTACAGGAAGGGGTGTCAGGATGTAATACAAGGTAGTGGATGATTACTTATCCAGGGACCAAGTGAGCTTTATGACTACATGTTGTGAATATAGGTTTGTTTTGTGCTAAGAGCTGAGGTGAGATTCTCTGCATTTGGACACTTGTGTTGTCAGGGTATCCACAGACATTTTCATGACGCTTGCTTAAAGACGTACTGTCATAAGTAGATAGATTCACAGCTGCACAAATTAGCTTTCCGGAAATGCATTGTAGCTCTTCACGGCACAACTTTCTCATATTGTTTAGACTATCCGTCTTCCTCATTGCTGTCTTAAAGGGAATGTCCTTTGGTTTTCATTTGTAACAGATGTAAGCGTTGAGCTGTCCTTCTTGCTTCACTAGGCCGATGATACATCAAAATGGAATATGTCTGGGGGAATCCTTGTAGGGAATCAGTATTTTGTCTGCACAGAACCAGTACACGCTTTGAATTTTCCCATCGTTAGGCTTAGACGTGGCTACCTGGAGCTATGACCTGAATAGGAAAGAATCAGGACACCGATTCAGGGTAAAAGACAATCTTGCATTCAGTATGTGACAGCACCACACTGCAACACTTTCCAGATGAAATATTTTAATTGTATTTTTTAAAGAAAAAAAAACAATAGAAAAATCCATTATATTGCACTTTGTCACTAAATTGCACTTTCTCGTAGTACAGCTCTTTACTATGACCCTGGTTAATGAGTGAGTGAGCTCTTTGTTGCCGTTTGCAACCCATGTGGCAATCAGTTGTGTGACTCTGTACTAGATTGCTTTATTTCAAGAGGAGTTCAGGAAAAATCCTTTAAAAATACAAGTTCCCTATTTCAAATATCTAAATCAAAGCTGAATTGAAAGTAAAAATTTTAGTGACACACATTTTGAAAGGTCCCTCACCCACAAATTTTATGTGTTATATATATATAGGAACTGTATATGACTATTAGCCATGTTGGACGCTACCTGCATAAAAGTAGTGTCCAACATGGCTACTACATTTCCACATTTATTGTTACATCCAGTGAAGATGTGTGAAACTTTAATGTACGTTAAGTATTTTTGTTTATTCATACCTTAGCATTTTAAAACTGATCAGAGTTTTGCAAGTCTTACAACTAACTATGATATCTTGTGTAAGCATTAGATACAAAGTGACCTTATTCTCTCTTCACTGCTCTTCAAAGTGGGAAAGACAAGTGAATATGTCATTTACGTTACACAGAAATGTGTTGATCTTCACAAAATGAGAAACTATTTTAATAAGTAACATCTCAACCAAACTTGCTAATATGTGCATCCAGAGTGAAAATACACAGACAGTGAGGAGTGTATTTGCAAAGAATGGGATTTTCTAAGGCTTTTTGCACATCTTTATCTGAGGTAATAATAAATGTGGAAGGTGTTTTATGTTGTTTCATGATGAGACCTTTATGCATTTCGGATATTTCTTTCACATTTCAAAACATACACTCGGGGGCCACAGTTGCAAAGTCAGTGTAAAGCATCACTAAATACCTGCTTTGTAACAAGTTCTGTGTCACTACTACATCATGAGTGTTTCATTTCTTCATTTGTGTGACCCAAGCTGGTGGTTACAAAGTGTTTTTTTTTCACTTATGGATTACTATTATATTCCTTTAGCTCTGTATGTATACATCTATATAGCCCTTCTGCTTTTGCTGCAAGTTCAGTGCACAGTTGTTTTGAGTGCTTCCTGAATAAGCAGAGTTGCCTGATGAGGCTTGCAGCAGAATGACAAGGTAGATCAAAGACACAAAACATCTCTGGAAGCATTAGATGGACATTAAACAAGGCTGATTTTGCTACTTTTTGTCAGAGCTCCACTGCGACACGTCAAGTGACAGAGAGGCAAGGCAAAATCTTATTTGATTTTGAGATAAATGTCAAAATATCATTTACTTTGAAATAATAATAAAAAAAAACGATTGTTTCAACTTTTTTGTAGAAAACACTGCAGAAATATTAAAACATCGCCCATGTTGATAAAAAACGAGAATAAACTTGAGAATACTTCTTCTATACTTTAAAATATTATACCTGCTTTTTCAAGAGATTCCCAAGTATTAGGCTGTAAGATTTCACAGTACTTTGTTATAAAAGTGGTTCATATTTTTCTAAAATATAGATTGGGAACATTAGGAGTCAGTCAGATCAGTAATCACAACTGGATGGGTGAAATTGGCTGGACATGAAGACACATTAGAAACAAACAAACATAAAAAAGGATATACAGAGGGTGATGATGTGTTAACTGTGCCAAGCAGACATTCAGCCAGGGGCGAAAGGTGATCAGCATGTCAACAAATATGGCAGAATGGGAGAGGATAGTACAGGGTTACAATAACAGTGCTGATTCTCTGGTGATTACTGTACTGACAGTCTTTTCATGTTCTCCTCTTCTTCAAATATCTGTGCTCTACTGGAAGTGGAGTTGATGTCCAATCAAAGATTACAGCTTCCTTCAGGCAGGACCCCTCTGCATGTCTCCTGCACTTGATGCAAAGCAAATGGCTCTAAAGAAGAAGAAAATAGAAACAAAGTTCATACCACTAACTGGAAGATTCAAAAGAAGAAAACTAATTTTAAAAAAGTAGCTTTATATTTATAGAAAAGGGTGTAAAAACTGCTTACCTAGAGTTTGAAGCTACCGATAATGTCCAGGAAACGCGTCAAAAAAGATTAGGCTGAAATGAAAACATTTTGTGTCTCTGCTCCCCCCCCAGCTGACGTGACAGTCTACGTTCAAAGCCTTATGTCAACTGGTGTCCGACAGCAACCATTCACGCTGCACGTTGGTCCTCCGTCTGTATATTCCTTTAACTGCTCCATGAATAACTGGAGATGTCGATGTGCCCCCAAAAAATATGGCTTTTTTTTTCAAAGGCTTTACATTTTATTCAAAGGAACCAAAGTTTCCAGCGAGCGTGTTTCTTGGACTCTGACTTGGACTTGCGCTTTGGGGTGGAGGTGAACACCTCATTGGAATAAGGCAGAGCAGGACACTGTCGACTGTCCATGGGGCAAAGTCGCTTCATCAAGGGCTGCAGCTTATCCTCCTGTTGCTTAAAGTCCAGCTCCACGCTGCAAGACAAACACAAGGAGTAGGATGTAAATTCCAGCCTAATATAAATACGCACACTAAGATAAATTAGATGTAGAAATAGCCTTTACTTCATTTGATTCAATTTCATCTATTTTATAGCCATCAGTTATGTACGCCTTCTATTTTTTTTAATATAGTATTTTTTCTTTGCTTAATTTCATACGTTATGATTTAAAAAAATCAACTGGTTGTTCATGATGTCAGACATGTACTTGTTTCTCATTTTCATCCTGTGCATGTTTTTTTGTGGAGTGCTTCTGCGTATGTTGACGCAGTCTTGCTGTACTTTTTGCCTTCTTTACATTTTTTCCAGTGCCGGCTTTTATCTGTTTCATGGATGACCTTTTCTGTTAGAGCAGAATTGTGTTCTGAGTTTTAACCATCTGAAACAAAGTGTTCCTGACAGATGGAGGAATATTGTTTTGCTGAACAGGAAGTGAGTCGAGGGAGAAAAAAGGCAAAATATTTACTGTCTTGACCTGCAAACTAATGAAATACCATTATCACTGTCCAGTACGAAGCAGATTTCCACATAGCCAGTAAGAGAAACCCTTGAACCCAAAGAGTCATGTTAGGAGTCACAGTGGGTATTTCCAACCTAAGAACCTTGTATTAAACAGTGACTGACTTGTCAACAAATCAGCTTTAATGAGCTGCACTAAAAGGGAACAATAACAGCAAGGGAATTACCAAAGGATTCTCTGATCATTTTTAAAGCAACAAATGGATAAAGTTGGGAAATTTTTGAGAATTTCACCAGGACAAAAATCTGGTTTTGAAATAGTTCAAGCAGGTTAACATCAGTCTTTTGGAAACCAGTAAACGTAACTACGCAAAACATTTGCGGATTTTGCTTAAAAGTTTTTTCTGCAATGTTCAATGTATATTCTATAAATGATTGTTATTTGGGTTGTGTGTGTATAATATGTATTTTATTTTGATAAAACTTTATTCTGCATAGCTTAGAAAAAATCCAGTTCATTAAAGATGCATCTTGCATCGTTCCAGCCTGACAGAACTACTGTTCAGGCAACACAACGAAAAGTCCAAAGTTATGGTGGATATTTCACTACACGTGGGATATTTAACACTAATGTTTGTGGTCTTACTAATTAGTAACTTTAACTTGATCAATTCACTGCTGTTTGAATAGAGGCAAATGGTTCAAATGAACTAACAGATCCCAGCAGAACATACTGGCTGCAGCTCAACGTTTCAGAGACTCCTTTGAAGTAACAGAGTTTCTCTGCATTCTCCAACACCGCAGTCAAATGGGCTTTTCCTGCATAGATTATATTTGCATAATAATAATAGAAAAAAAGCCAGGATTTTGGTTGTTCCTGACATCAGACCTCAACAGCCACGAGTGTAATCCCAGTCTGGTCATCGTCTGATTTTGTTACGGCGCCGTAGCTGAACTATCTCTCCGATTAAATCTCCCAGGGTTGGGAGAAATGTGGGACTTAATCTCATCCAAATGAAGCTATCGAGAGCCTGAGCAGTCCCTGATTAACTGGCTGTATTGAAGCAAGGGGAAAATACACCATTGTTCACCATTTCCTCTCTCTTTATTGCTATTGATTTCTTGTATATTGCTGGTTTGCCTAATCTTGCAACGTGCACTGTATGTGCTACATGGGAGTTAATAAAGTATTACCTATCTGATTACTACGTGCACTGGAAAAGTGATGACCATAAATATAGTTTACCCGATAATCAAATTTGTGCTTTGGATATTTCAATTGATTGCCGTTTGCTTAATTTTCTCCACTAATGCTAAATATTCCACACATCAGACTGAAGTGACTTCAAGGACTTACAGACCTCACCACTGACATTCTGAGGAATAAGAGGAGGCGAACAAACAGAAATAAAGAAAAGACAGCGCAAGGTCAAACATGCAGTCCTCTTCTCATCTGCAGACAGAGAAACGGACATTAACGTGCAAAGATTGCCCTGATAGGGCAGCCGCTTTGATAGGCACAGTAATTAGTTTGCTAAAGGATATGCTTGACTCAAAGTGATATAATGAAACTGGAAACTGTCCTCACCCCCGACAATAAGTGTCATTTAAGAGCAGAGCTCTATTAAAGCCTCCAGAGGAGCGACCTCATTGAGGGCTGGATTGGCAGGCTGAGACCTGCTTTTCTCTGTGTTAGGTGAAATGGAAAAGTGAGACAAAAATCGTGTAAAGGCCAATTTATTGCTGCTTTAACCTCGACGTCACTCCTAGTTTAAAGGAGCCTTTTCATGTAACTCGATTTGATCAGAATTAAGCCCATTCTCCTGTAATTTCATGTTCATGTCAAATGAGAGCCAATTCTCGTAGGTCTCCTGAGAAGTGAGTCCTCGGAAATGAGAAACTACGTTTTTGGTGATGCCTGTATCTCGCCTGTTCATTGCTCATCTCTTAATAATACGCGCATCATCCCCCCGTTCCACCTTCTCTCGCTTTTATGGCTGTGGATGTTTCCCCTCTGTCGCACCAGCCATGCGCATTTTTAACAACGTTCCAATGATGTTGACTTGACAATGACAAACAAGCAGTTTAGAGTGACATCGGTGTGATGCAGTGCAGAATAAGCTCAACAATTATTCAGCAGTTAATCACTTGGCAGATCAATGCCGATTTTTCCACACCGGCTGCAAACTTCTGAGAGAGAAGCCCAGACACAGCGCTGCATGCTTCATTTAACACCAGAGGGCAGATGCTTTGGCAAACAAAAGCCTCATATCTAAGATCATCTCTGTGCACAGACAAATTGAAGCAGTTGGAGACGGGAAACCGTCCAGGGCCCTCCGAAAACCATATTAATCATCCCCTTATCTATGCAATGCGAGTAGCTATTGCTGTGATCAGTGGCGAGTTGTTTGTTTGTCTGAGGACCATTCAATAATTGCTGCTCCTGGGAGGGATTTTTGCTACCGGGTGTCTTTGTAAAACATCCCATCAACTATTTTCTATTCTCTGTGCTTCAAACCTAAAGCTGCCTTCCTTCCCATTATGCTCTCTCTTCCTTTGCCATTTTCAGTCCGAGCTCCACACTTGACAAAAAAAAATAAATGGCTTCCACCGAGAGCACCAGTTTCCTGGTGGGTTATTTAAAATAAACTGCCAGGAAATTACAGTGATTTCCCTCGCCGGTTGTCATGTAGATACAGGACATCTAATAGAAAAACCTCTTTTGTATGTTACGTAGAAAAAATAAACCTATATTTATCAATGAGAGAATAATCTAATGTGCTCTCTCAACAAACCAAAACGTTTTATAACATAAGCTTGTGATTGTGCTGTAAAATTATACTCTGTGCCTGGAAGATACATAATGCCATAGCTTTTATCATATGTGAACTGTCTTTCTCTTTGTCAGAATTTTTTACTGCTCTGGGGTTTCTATTTGACTTAAAGCTCTGTTTCAACAGTTATTTTAACAAAAATGATCTACATTTGATCAGCTTTATTTCAAAAATGATAACAAAGCACAAATTAAAAATGGTGGAAGCTATCTTCATATATAATCTGCAACATATTCCTTATTTTTACCTAGTTTTTCTTTTTTAATCCAACATTCATATGTAAAAATCCATCTAGCAGCTGAAAACCGCAATGGTGAGTTCCCAAAATAATATATTGTCATTTCTGCATATTTACATCACACGAAAGTAGTAATTACGTTTGCAATGGACTTTTCCCTCCACTTTACTGAACACCGTCATAATAGTTATCCAAGTAATATTTCTCCTATAGACTCATCCTATCCATCCTTATCTCACCTGCCAAATGCTTGCCCTATTTGTTGCGATGATAAATGCGACACTACTCAATAACAAAGGTAGGAGGAGGCTGTCAGGGGAGAGCTGGAGTCTGGACGACCCACAGATTGACTGCTTTAGCTCTGCAGCTGCCAGATTCCTGAATTTATTGGACGTTTTACATGCACGACTTCTTTAAAATTCAACATCATCTTCTAAATTGAGTGACACACTTGGTGGTCACAATAACAACGTAGAGTCCCCGTCTAACTCTGTGTTTTAGACTGGGTTTAATAAGGCCCACCTTATTAGTAGCTGGTCCTCCTTATTAGTGTCACGGAACAGTTTGTCCAAGGTTTCTGCCCTGTCAGCAGTTTAACTGAGTCAGTAAAGTAAACTTTAATAAGAGGGCCACTGGTGATGGGATCACACGGCTTTAATAACAGAGCAAAGCAGAGTGAAACTGAAGGAAAAAAAAGACAATAGAGATGTATCCGTACACCAAGGGTCCAAGTGTGTATGCTTGCATACACACTTGGACCCACAGCATTAAGTCTTTGCAGCTGGGTTGTGCAGCACTATCTGCAGAATTTTGTTACTTGTGACAGTCATTTTGGCAGAGAGAGAACTGTGATGGATTACCACCCTGGTTGCAACATGCTCCATTTTGTTCAGTGACTGTAAAAGTCTTTCCGTTAGACTGTAATAAACAATTATTTAATGATACATGGAACAGACAAAATGATTATCTCATACTTTATTAGTCCTCTGCGGAGAGCATCTGTAGTTTCGTTATATAAATGACTTCCATTTAGAGAGAGTAAACCAAGGGTATAGTTTTTGCTGCCACGCAGTCTGTTCCCAGTTAAACTAACCTTAAACATTCACTACACTGACTGACACATATAGACTTACCAGCTTCCTATTAGTTAAACATAAGAGAGAAACAGCAGCATTTATAGGAAACTAGTCCTCTATCTAGTCAGAGTTAGGGTGTTGGTGTGACAAATCTCCATTATGTGGCATCCACATTCCTTTGGAAATCCCATTTGCCGTTTCTGTATCTGTAAAAAAAGGTTCACCATGTCTTATAAAAATTAAACAAAATCCTATGACACAAATAATACACCTCAGTGGTTTTCTCAAGAATGGAGATATTTTTTCCTGATTGTATTTGCCATTGCCTGACTATTTAAAGCCTAGTTGTTGAATACAGGCATCAATACAGGCATGTTTAGTCAATAAGAACAGAAATTTCACAGAGAAGCTGCTTCTGTGTCAGAATGTGCATCTTGATCAAGTCTTACTCTGCTTTGTTGCAATAATTTATTTTGATTAATGCTCAGTTTATCACATTGACATCATAGCAGCAGAATGCTAGCTGAAAAAGAACTTGCATAATGTCATATTATGCTATTTAAAGAGAGATTATTTAGCTTTCCTTTGTAGCATTCTGCCGGGATTTATAAAGTTCATTAGGAGGGAGGACCTCCAAACAAGCATGGGCCACTTTAAACTTGATTTATTTTGGTGCTATTTAACTTTGCTTTCTAAAACGTCATATTTAGGAACATTGCAGTAAATGAAATAAGAACCACTTTTTTTTGTCCACCTGTTAATTAATCTGTTTGCACACAAAGTTAATTGGCAACTCACATTGCATCAATACAATGTATTTTGGCACCGGGACATAGTGAAGGAAACTTGATAAAGGTCAAACAGAACATTTAAATCGAAAAACAAAACAGAAACAAAAAAACAAAAAAAACGGGAATTATAGCGACTTTGAACAAATGTGGTATATGGTTATTGTTACCAGCCAAGCTGGTCTAAGTACTTTTAGAAACTGTTGACATTGTGGGATTTCAATGGTCAGCCACCTCTTGGATTAACAGAGAACAGAGTGAAAGCACATTCAGTAAGTGCCTGATATGTGGGCAAATATGCCTTGTTGATGTCAGCGACTTCACAATCACCTCAGATTGTTTTCAACAAAATGCAGTGCAACTTGGTGAGGGGCCGCAAAGCAAAAGCAAAGCACACACTGGAATCTAAGCAAGACAAAATAAAGAATCTTACTGAACCAAAATGTAAACATTAGCACTGAAATAGGATTTCCAATGAGTATATAAAGAACAGAATAGAAAAAAGAAACAAAGAATCTCAAATTGAAATAGTAAAGCATGTGCAGAGGACAATGAGTGACATCAAAAACACCAACTCAAAACAATCTGAATACAAAACCAAGGTGACTGACAAAGCACAAAGACCCTTAGATTATAACACTCAGAGGACTGTTTTCATCATCTTTTTCAGTCTGTGGTATAGAGATTTAAAGCAGTTGTGAAGGCAAGTGAGAGGATAATCCAGTATAAGTAAGGCACACAGAGTAAAGAGACAGATGCATATAAATTCTATATGCAACCAGTGAGAGATTTTTATTATAATTTTTTTTTAGTTCAAACCTTTATCTATTTTTTTTCAACCCTTTGTTTTACCAAAGTCCTAGAGGTCTGCTGCTAACTTTGAGTCAGAAACAGCAAAGACGCAATCAGGGAACATAAAGAAATACTATGACAGACCTTTCTGGTATATCAATCAATTCTGATATCATTTGCTGCTCGAGAGGGGAGCCAACTACGAGGACTGCAGTCTCAATTTCCTCTCCCATTTTGTAGCTCATTGAAGAGCTCGCGGTTCAGAGTTGGACTGTGGTTTGGCAGAAAGAGGTAGAGGGTGTTTGGGACAACTCGCTTTACTGCCTTTGGCCTTGTTGACTCCGACTTCACGAGTTGGGCGAACATCTGGATGGCTGAGCGCCTCATGCTAACAAGTTGAACTGCTTACTGTTGGCTCTTAATTCAGGAAGGTCCATCTGTTTAAAAGCTTTATTTAGTTCAACATGTACAATGTCCTAATGACTAGATAAGCAGATCCAGAACTTAATGCTTTGCTTTGGTCAGACAAAAGGCAAGTCCTCTGATATTAATCTTGTGACATTAGTGATGGAAAAAAAATAAAAAGATCAGACTTAGATGTAACATGCTGTTCAAATCCAATATTTATTGTATTTCAGGGTCAGCCATCCCGTCTCTCTGGGGAAAGAGGAGGGCTGCTTTTAGATCCGCTGTCAGTGCCTGTTGAACATCATTCTCTTATGATGACTCAGGCTCATTTTTCAGAGCCTCAAGTCTGTTTCAAATATTTTATTGACTATAGTACAGCATCTCTGTTTAGTACTGACATGGAGGTGTGGCTGTCACTCTGCAGATCCAAGTCTCTCCCACATTTTTAAGAGCTATCGACAGAGAACAGCGTTTCGAGTCTTCTTCTGCTGCCAACTTCACACTAAACTCCTGAACAACAGCACAGCACAAAATAGGTCATTAGTCATGCATCTTTATTAAATCATCATTCCTTATCTGTTCTGATTTGTAATGAGAAGATTTTCATTTAGAGCCAGTTCAGATCAGGCTCTCAAGTTCAAGAATGTTGTACTTTTACATTCATTTATTTATTTATTTTTTTCTGCTCTTTAGGACTTTTTGGGCGCAACGCTCCAACACGCAAACAATCTGAGTACACTTCCATTACTTTCATTTTAGTATAAGCAGAGAGTGGAAAAGTATAGCAATACAGAACAATTGTTTAGAGCAATTGTGTGTCAGAGCTACACAAATCACTTTAACAAATTAAATAACTAACAAATATTTGTGCTCAACATCCTCCAACTCACAGGATGAGGACAACCAACACTAGGTCTACAGTTTTTAAGAAAATACACATTTGTGTTTTTACAAATAGAGCAACAGTGTCCCATATCACAAACTTTTTTTTTTTTAAAGTTGGTATATAATCATCCAGTTTTATGTTACCAATGCCAAAAATAATCTGAACAATTTCTCTTGTAGTGCAATTTGAATAAGAGTTTTATAAATCTCAAAATACCAAAAAAAAATTCATTTTGCCAGTGTTATCTGGTGTTTTGTACCTGTTTCATTTTACTACCAAGCACACAAAGGCAGCCATATTTCAATGATTATGCAGCCGAATACATTTGGCCAGCTTGACAACATTGATGAAGCTGCACATTGCATATGCTACTTTCACATTTGGAATCTGCACTTAAATTACAATTTGACAGATTATTTTCTTTTTATGCAATTGAAAATATTTCCAGGCCTTAAATACTTAAACATCCTTTTAGTCAATTATTTAACTTTTTACTTGTTTTTCTTGCAAGTTTTATACAAGCAAGACAAGCAGACTCATGAAAACCTGCATCAATGAACATATGAGGTTTTGATGGAAGGACCTTAATGCAGACAAAAACAGTTTCACCAAACCAGAGAATCCTCAGCCTTACAAAGACTAAGATCCAATTGGAGTAAAAGTAAAAAAAATTAAAAAATTAAAAATACATCACAGGAGGAGCACAAGCAAACATTGTGTGAATAATAGAATGATCTGACTAACAGCGATATTTGCTGGAGAGTTAATTACTAAACATGGAGCAGGTGGTTGATTAGAAACAGCGTGCAGCTGTGAGGGAAGGCGAGTAACTTGAAGAACTAAGAAAATGGGAGAAACGTTTGAAACACACAGAAGAGAATACAAACTGAACTAAAGAACTAAAATAAAGCACATTAATAAAAACTAAAGTCTCAATGATCGTGACCATAGCATCATATTCTGTGACATGAAATCATCCTATTTTGTCTTTAAGATATATTGCGATTGTAAAAGGTCAATCTTCCTCCACTGAGACAGCATGGATGTTTTACTTACATCATTGGATTCATCATTCATTAAGTTTAATTAACATCCTCAACATCAGCTTTAAACTAAATGTTGTCTACGGTGTATGTTTTTCAATGTTTTGCATAAAGCTTCTTAGAAGGAAACTTAGGATAATGTATTTGAACTTTTTTTGGTTTTCTGGGCACTTTGCATTGATTTAGATGGACTGACTGAAAGTTAATGTTTTTCCCTATCCTGAGGTGAGGATTGGTTTTTGTATCAAGTCACAGGACTTTCAATTCGGAAACACAATTTTTAAAAATGTCAAATGCATAATTTTTTTGTAATCGGCCTCTCAGTCGTTTTTGTGTGGTTTATTTATTTATTTTTTTATTATTTTACAAGATTATTTTGAGATCATTCTAATATCAACTATGATTTAAGATTTTGCTTAATTTATATGTATTTAATAGCAAAACCTGTCTAATTAGGATTTATTTTAACCTATGAATTCAGAAACCCTGGACATTCCTTAATTTTGCACCACATTCTTCCACCATGATGACTTAGTTTTACAGAAGTAGTAGCCTGTGAGAAATCAGTGATTTGTCATTCCCTTCAAGCTTGAATGAAATAGAACTTTTGCTTTCAAGTTGCACAAGGACCTTTCGTAACAATCTGGGTTAGTTTGACATAACTGACTTTTGACATAATCATGGTAAAAGCTTGCATGTGTGGTTTGAGGTTTTTGAGGTCATTTTAAATGTGTTTTTCCTCTTACAGAACTACACTGTATAATATCCTTTCATCTTTGGGCTTGAAAGAGCAACCCAAATAATTTTTTTGTTTATAGTTTAGATAGAACCGATTACGTCAAAGCTTTTATCTCGCAAGATTACTCCAAGCTTATGTTGCTTAAAAACTCACACTGTTAGATACAACTTTTTTTGTGTGTGTATGCAAAATAAAGCATCATTTTAAAATGAAAAAGACATAACAGCGTCAATTCAAATCTAACTGTAAATATTTAAAGAGCCTTATGGGATCTGATGATTTATACCGTGGTCACAAAACTTCCTACTTTATCTATATAACTTCCCACTTCTCTGTAAATTTATGTTTCGGTTACATTGAGGCCATGCGATGCTCAGAAACCAACGCAAGAGTCATTATTTATCCCTGCTGTAAAACCCAAGATGGGAGTAGCGCTGAACATTAAGTTCTAATATTTCCCATAATTTTACGATAAAAATTTGAATAACACTCGCGCACACATAAATATTTCTACTTTAAATATCTTCAACTGTTTACCAGTACATTTGATCATTTTATACATTTCTCACTTTGTGGTAAATTATTTCTATTTCCTTAACATCATTCAGTCAGAATCTACTCAGTATATTTCTCAAAAATTTGAAAATGTGCAAAACTTCCATCAAATTATTAATAATTTGTTCATTTACAATGTAGTCTAATCTGCTTGATAAAATGCATCTGTCTGTTCCCAATGTTGATTGTCTGTAGCTACAAGCTTCTTTAATTAAAAGGGTTGCATGTAGCTCAATATATTTATTATCTATACAATTATATATTTTACTAAGATTTTATGCAATACACAGAAAGTAGTGCATAATATTACTGAAAAAAATTACTGACCGTTTTTTTCTTTTACATTGAGTAAAAAAACCTTTTTGTTTTTCTTTCTTTTTTTAGAAATAAGCAGAAGAATGTGGCATGGAATTGTCAGTGTGCGTGTTCAGGTTTTCGCCTGTTTTTCGACACAACTGCCTTTAGAAGATCAGGCTCTAAATGTTGTGGGAATGTGTTTATGCTGCAGAGTGAGGGCATTTAATCAAAGATGATGTGAGGTTGGATGGAACATAATACAGGGCAAAGCTTGAAAAAAAAAACAGATCCAGGCTTTTCAAGACCTCCTGGCAGGACAATGACCCCAAGCATACAGCCAGAGCTACAATGGAATAGATTTGATCATGGCATAGCCTGGGTTAGAATGGCTTAAAATGATCATGGAAATCCTGTTGAAAAGCTATAGCGAGATCCATTGTGTTACAAAGTATTATGTCAGGTGACCTGAATGCAGGCAATGCCACAGTTCAAATTTCTATATTTGTAAAAAATAAACAAATAAAAAACACACACATTTTATATAATACTCCTTATGCCACTTTGTAAGGCTTTCTCTATGTATGCCAAAATGTAAAATTGTTCAAGGGTATGAATACTTCCAATAGCCATTGTACATAAAATAGTGGAACCATTTTGCCCAAAGAACAATCCCAGAAACATTAAAATAGCTTTCAGAGTGCTTTTGTTAAAGTCAGTCCATTATCCAAAGACAACATCTTAGCCGTTTGAGAACCTTAATGTAGCACACTGACGACGGTTTAGATTTAATGCAGCGTTAATGTATCTATGGCTGGGCGAACCTGTAAATGATGCAGGCGCTGTTTCGACACGTATCACAGTTGGCCGTGTCTTGTCCCGTTCTGTATGAGAGCCTGCAAAAAGAAAAAGAAACGTTTCTGTGAATTACAGTCGCATTTCCACATGTCAACAGCTATGGGCGTGAGCAATCAGATTTGTTCTAGTTACAGCTGAACTAAAAAACACTGCACTGTTGATCTTAGATTTGGTTAATTGATGTGCAGATTTGCTCATTTTATCTGGTTGTGTTATCTTACTTCACAATGGCAGTACATTATAATTTCTGCAGCACAACTCGCATAATAGAAATCTTCACAGTCTGTGCCACTCCATACTTTTCTCTCATCTAGCAATGCAATCACTGTGCTAAAAGCCCTCTACAAATCACCTACAGTAATTCAGGTGTTCTCCCCCGAAGAAAGAATCTCCTATGCACTACACGACTGTAATTGCTTTAACAGTCTCCATCTTTCAAACTTATATTATTCATAACCTTGAATATAAATTTCCTTAACCAAGTGCACTCATTGTTACTGGCACAGCATGCTCCTTACTGCAGTAGTCTTTAGCAACATAGGAAACATCCAAGAACAGTCGTGTTCAGGCCCTACATGTAACTGCATGCTGCCACGGCGGCCCTTCGCCCTGATGGATGACATGTGGAGGAGGTCGAACCCGCCTGCATACGATGGTATGGGAGGTGACCTCATTGAAGAGGAGAACCGATCTGCTCCTGCGCGGATCGAAAATGCTGATGAGCGCTGAAGGGCGACAGGTTTATTCGCCCTGCCCTGCTCTCAAATGAAGGGTTCTCCAACAGCTGTGAGCAAGGACAGGAACTAGGCGCAAAGACAAGGACTGCTCCAGAGATGCGCAGCCTGGATTTATCTTTAGATTGGTGTCATTTAAAAAGCCTCTCTCTGTTACTCACCACAAATAATAGTCACTACGTGAATGTAACACAGCCTTTCACAAAAGGATGTCCATGACCGAATCTACTGACAATGAATTAAAACCCAGAATGATGTGCAGCTGAGGTGTTTGTTCGTATCGGTTGTCCTGGGAGACGGTTTGCCCTTAAGATTTGAGCTTCACTGTCCAAACCCCCCGCCTATATACCTGCTGCTCCGCCTGCCTGAGCACTGCATAATGTGAGAACAAAGGTCACCATCTTGAGTGGGCCTTCATGTTTCATTTATAATACAATGCAGTGTACATTTAAAGATTTTGTAGCAGAATTGTTATCTATCTATCTATCTATCTATCTATCTATCTATCTATCTATCTATCTATCTATCTATCTATCTATCTATCTATCTATGCACCATCTTTGATAATATTTCAAGGAACATATCCCCTATAAAAACCTCATTTAGTTTTCCCCTTCACATGTTTTGTTTCTCAAATCAAACCTTGCGTGTAATTGATATACTTTTGCCAAAAAATTCTTGGAAAATCCTAAAAGAAGTGAAACATGCAACAAATAAATGGGTTGTTTGTGCTTCCTATTCTTGGGGTCTTCACTAAATGTAACCTTTGTGCGTGCGAGGACTGAGGCAAATGATACAAGTTTTACATGTGTGGGGTCGGTTGGATCCCATTTCTAAACACAAGGGTTAAGGAGATGTGAAACATATGGTGAGCACCAATCTCCTAATCAATTTCTTGCTTTCATAAAGTTTTGTTTTTAGAACAAAAAAAGAGGGGAAAAAGCAACCATTGATTCACTGACATGTGATGGACCAGTGGTAAATATTAAAAACTACACAAAATTTCACCATAACATAGTGCTGTGAGTCCAGTCAGCTGCTGTTTGCTGATGATTCGATGTTGTGCCAGAGCAATCAATATCTGTTAACTTTGCCATTAAATCCACAAGGCTAAGCAATATCAGGCATGACAGTCCAGACAATGGTGAAGATAAAAGCTAAAGGTTATGATTGAAGTTATTTACATCTTAATCAAACCACTCAGTGACTGATCTAAATAGCTGAAATACCTCCTTGGTATGCAGCCAAAGTCCTGCTAATGACCTGATTATTTGCCTCAGGTGTGTTGAAGCACACACACATCTAAATTATTTACCAGCATTTCAAGCAATAGTAACTTTATATTTCAAATCTTTAAAAAGAAATTTGGCAGAAAGTCAAAATTACTGAGGAAATATAGTTGTTTTCCATTTGGTTCTCAACAGAAAAACACTGATTAATCATAGGTTGTCTTCTCGTTAATTCACCAAAACAATTGTAATGATTTTAGTCATAATCAAGCAGCATCTGCACCCAACATTTAACCACTTGTTAAATTTGCCCCTGAGGCTTTTTTTTTTCTCTAGTCATTTTTGATACAAAATCAGGACCAACTGAAAGAGGCACATTAAAAACAAGATTGGAAGCTAATTACTGAACTCTTCTATAAATTGCAGACATTTTTTTTCATTCTGCTCAAGCACTGCAATGACTGCAGTAAACAATGACAAACGGGAAGGTTTCTATAAAGAAATGTCAAAATATTTATTGCACCCTTTTCTCTAAAATAAGGAGAACAATAGAATAGATGGTATAATATGTTGGTAAAAAAATAATGACAAAAAATGTATTTTACTTTTAAAAGCTTGCTTAGAATCATTATCTGGATCTTGTTCCTGGTCACATATGAAAACATAGCTTTTTATGTGCAGAGAGTCTTCAGTTCAATGCAGTTAAGAATAAAATATTTTGTATAACCCAGTTTTTACACGAGCTACCGTCCATTCTGGCCTGAACCGAGGAAGCTCAGATGAAGTTTTGCTCCCGCCTGGAATTTCGTATGCAGCAGCTGCTTGGCTACAGATGACCTTTCCCTTTGACTGGTTCATCGATATAAGTCTTATTGCAGTAAAACCGTGAGAACTTTTACTTCCTTTAGTCTAGAATCTGGAGATATTACTCATTAACTAAGAACATTTGTTCCCACTGGGTTCATGCAGCTTGTCACACAGGGAATTTAAGATACAGAGTTTTTAGAGACCAGCTGTGATAAGGAATGAGTCAGCGGCTTTGAAAAGTACAAACTGTCTTGCTATTCTTTTTCATTTCCTTTATGCTACACACCAAGCCAGAATATCAGTTTAGGATTAAATGCAACTATGTATTGCCCTAAAAAAATATGTATAAACACAGGAATAATTTTTTTAATTGTTTGTATATTTTAGCTATTCATGTGTGGCTGTGATCCTTAAGTCCCCCTAATGTCGTCTGTTCCAGTCTTTTGCTGTATGTATCGACCAGCTTTCAGCCGGCCATTCTACCACATAAATGTGTTTTGAGTTAAACTAAACCAGCATAGCTTTGTTTATGTGTTTTGGATCATTGTCCTATTGTAAGCCTTTTGCAGGCTTTAACAGGTGTTGCTCCAATAAAGCCCTTCATGGATTTTATCTAAGTATATTAGATCAGAAGAGACTGAACACGTGGCCACAGTTTTCAGATCTGTATGTTTTGATCCAGTTATGAACTACTGGGTTGTTCCTGCACAAACAATCGCAATAAAATACATTAGATTTTATTTTATATTTGACAATTGCTAAAAAAAAAAAAAAAAAGAAAATCAGCAATCAACTTCTGGCACTGCAGTCAAGGCCCTCCAAGCGTTATTTTTACATAAACCTAATAAAGTCACATAACCAGCCTCTGAACGACAATGTTCAAAGCTGGATTTCCTGTAAAAATAGGTTAATTTTGTTCTCTCGTGATAAATTTCTTGGGTGTATAGGATGTTCTGACACTGCAGTAAGTCGGCCAACGTATATAATATGATGCTAACTTCAGAAAGATGTTTTAGAGTTCACCGGAGATTTAGAAAAGCCTATCCGGCTGTCCAGCCATGTCAAAGCAGAAAATACGGTTTGTGAATGTACCAGAGAAGGTAATCTGGCACCGCCGGCTAACAATGCCCAAACATCGCACACTGCAGATGCTACCAGCTGGCAGAGTTTTATAGAGATGAAAGGCAGTGCTATGAGGTCGCACTAATTGGGCCTTTAAAACAAAATCTCACAGTGGCACCATGGTGCCTTCTTCTGTAGTGGGAATGAGTAACACTTAAATAACATTTTCCCCTGGATTCGTTTGGATTTTATAGATGTTGTTTTTGTGTTGCTTTAAGAGCCTGGCTGTGAATAAAGTTCTACAACTTTAGTTGGCCAATATAAATGTCACTCTTAATATGTAGAACACATTTAATAAGATTAGAGCATTAGAGCAGGATTACAGTCAAATGACAATGTGGAGAAACAAATTAACCTGTTATTGCTAACAATACCAAAATCAAAATCAGCTTTATTGGTCAAGTTTGTGTATACAAATAATTTCATTTCAGTTCAATTTTGCTTCCAAATCACAATTTAAATATAAATATGTACACTTCATGTGGAATTTCACAACTCACACATTCAACTAGACAGGTTTTCATGTTATGATTGTAAAATCTCTATTCTGGTATTTACTAAAGCATAACTATGAAATATCGCCAAACTAAATGCAGTATTCTTTTGTGACAGCCTCTTTCCCAATAAAACAGCTTTTGGCCTGGTAAAACAAACTCAGGAAGGAATACCTTGAAAGTCATGAGGGGCTCAAAAAGGTTTCTGAAGCCCAGGATGCCCGTCTGATAAGATGTGAAAACATAAACAGAAAACGAGACGCAAAAATATCTTGCCCTTCATTTGAATTTTCCCAACAGCCTTGTTAGTTCCTCACTTCCCCTAATTTCAACAGAGTGTCATGTTTTTATCTTTTAGGAAATAAGAAATATTTTCTTGCAGTTTCACAACAATATGTTGGTTTGATTCTTGCTTGCTTAATATTCAGGTTCCAGTTAAAGAACAGCTTGAGGTTGTCCTTTTCTGATTCTCGTGGAATCGTATATTTTAACCACTGCCAGTGACTCTTACGGTTTTTGCTGATTAAGCTTTTACAATTTTAAGTTGGACCAGTTGTTTGCCATTTTGCTTTGTTTTTTTAAATATATTTCATAAAAGGGGCCTCCTCTGACAAAAAAATTGTGCCCACTGTTTTTTGGTCCATTTGTCAAAATAGAATTGCACAACTTCTGTACAGATTGTAAATATGTTTTTTTTTCTGAATTATTTTGAAATGTTCTAGGAGACAATCTTGTTTGCAGTGGCACACACACAATTGTCTTTAAATATTGTCATTTCAAATTCATTAGCCTGATGAAGCGTTGTTTCTGATGAAAGTTATCTTTCTATATGGCAAAAAAGTTACGGCCAGATGTAGTGCATGATTAGTAGGCTCCTGCAGTACTTGATGGCATGCAGAGGAGGTCATGCAATGATTTGAATCAGTTGTTCTGAAACAGAGATATATCTAAAATATGCAGGGCACAAGTCCCTGAGGACTGGAGTTGTTAAACACTGGTCTAGAGCAAAGGTTAGAAAATAGCAAAGTGAAGCCGAGCTTTTGTGAAGAAGCCCCTAAAAAGTAAAATGATTGAAAACCAACATGGATTGAAACGGCTACAAGTTGCCAAAAAACAAAAAACATACAAAAAAAACCCTCATCGTCAGGCCTAAAGATGAATGTTTATACGTTGAAGAATAGATTACTTTTTTTTCCTTACAAATCCCAAACAGATCATTTAAAAGCATTTTGGTATTTAAGTGTATTTGTTGTATGTCAGGACTCATAAATCAATTTAACTACATCTAAATACTTGAATAGGTCATGTTTTCTTATGCTGATGAGAAAATTACGAAAAGGGAGTTTCAACAAGTCAGAAACTCCAAACGCACCAATAAGTGAACAGCATCGTGATGACTTAATAAAATGAAGAGGTCTGGCCAATTCTGGAAATTTAATCCAATAGAAAACCTGAGGGCTCGCTTCTAACACACCGTTTCTGAGCCAAAACCAAGAAATGCAGAGGTATTGTGGAATGTAGTCCAATCGTCCCATGTCCAGAATACATGTTAGTAAATCCCAGAGGATGATTGACTTTATGAGCTGCAGATTTAAAGATTCTTCCATAGAACATGGTTCTGAAGCTAAATATTAACTCAACCTAAATAATTTAGCATTTCATTACACAAGAAAAGTTTGATTTTGAAAAGAATTAATGCTGATGCAGCTGTTTTCTTTTGTGTGTGTGTGTGTGTTTTGTATTGACTTTACCAGCCTAACCTCTTTGCTCTATTTCTCTTGAGGGATGAGTTTCATTCTAACATTTTTCTAATGTTTAACCTTTTGACTTTTGTGTTTATGTTTCTCTCTGGGGCAGTGCCTGTATTCATTGTAGGAAAGCCTACAGTCTCTGCAACCTTGCATTTTGATGCGGTTTTGAAATTATCTTTAGGTCTGTGTGCCAAAAACAGGACAGGTCAAAGAAATGAGCATGCAAAATAATCAGATCTCCAGAGGCAGTTGTGGTGAACAATGTCTAAAGAAATTAAAGCAAAAGCAGCCCTGAAAGCAGAATCAACAAAATAAGGTATAATAACATCTTCCCGGACAAAAAGAAGTTAATGAAGGCAGGAAGCCATTACAATTTGATGAATGGACAATGGAAAAATGAAATTTTACCTGAGCTATTATAAACATGAGAAACAGATGCACTGATCCAGGACACATGTCACAAATGGACAGGGAATCAGGACTAAGAAGCCGATACTAAAAACTAATTAAATGAAAAAAGCAAAGTGGGTTTTGGCAAAAACAAAGGCAAGAACCCGAAGAACCAACAAAAATCTAAGTACAACACAAAACTCAGGAAGGAAAGAAAAAGCCCAATTCTGAAACCCTCACCTGTCACCAGTTAATTGGAGAGTGGTGCAGTTTCTTTTATCTAGCTTCCCCAGAAATCCCTGCATGTAAGGTGAAAAAAAAGTTCATTGATACTTTTTTTAGGGTTTAAATCTGATCCATTTTAATGCAAACTGTTTAGTCTTTTCTGTAGCTCAAAATATTATATAGCCTTGAAGCGAACAGTGACATTAATTTAGTAATGTAGTTTAAATCCAACTGCAGCTTTACAATGTTGTAAAAACAGGTTAAATAACATAACCTGTGAAAAATGATGTAACTATGTGAAACGTCAGTCATGATGACGACTGTGAGCAAATTCATCGTCGTTAGGCTTTTTAAAATGTGTTGAAATGTATAAAAAGAATGCTGGCTGAAGTTCATGAGTAGCGTTTCACATTTCTTTTGGTGTTTTTCTGCATCCCAAACACGCATTGTATCCAGCATTCATAAGCATTGAGTTTCTATGAGTGAAAAAAGATTACTATTATTATTTTTATTGTTTGACTTAAACATTTTACAAAGGGAAGTTTTGAAAGTTATGCCTTCAAGCCTCTAACCAAACAAATTTTCACCTAAGGCTTGTGCCTTATTATTGTCTCTAAACCCTGCACTTCTTAAGGATAAAGTGTCCCTGCTGTTTTATGGGACTGCAGGAACTACTATGGGAAATAATCTTTTAGCCCTTAAAAAGTGTGGTTTTTCAGGGACACATGCAAAAGTAAGTAGAAGCTGAGCTTGCATTTCTCTTAAGGTATTTTATATTTTAATATCTTATCATTAGAATGTTTTCATTTACAGAATGAAGGACCAAGGGATAGGAAGAGTGTGAATCATGAGAGATATCTTTGGAATTGGCATTCATGCGATTACAGGCAAAAATCTCTGCTGAGTTTGAGCAGATCCTTTGATACAATGCCAAAAAACCTAAGAAATCTTGTTTTATGTTTAATTTGTAATAAATTAAACAGGTAAAACAGACCACTCAAGGAGAGGGTTTCATTTCACCATGCAATGATACAAAAATATGTTCAACAAGCCTTCTATGATTGGTTTTAAATTCCATAATACAGTAAAATATGACCTTTTGCTCTTGGGTGGTTGAACTATTCATGCTACCTTCATCTTCCTTTTGTTTGTTTGGGATGTGGTCATATGTACACAAAACGTAATGTTTTGCATGTATTAAAGTTGAGATTCATCCATAATCCAGGTCTGATATTCCCTTACAGCAAATTCCATGAAATTCTTGTTCGTCACGTGAGACGTGATTGTACATTTCATGCAAGTGTAAACATATGGAAATATATAAAACCATGGGCATCATGTTTTTTTGTTTTTGTTTTTTTTTCCGCCATGAAACATTCCAAATCCACAATTATACATGTGGTTTTTAATGTGATTCAAATCATTACACATGGTTTTCATGTGATTTCTACATGTCACATTCCTGGGATTTTTCTGTAAGGGTTGTCGTTGACATAATTCTTTATTTTTGTCTTCTGAAACAATTTCTAATTATGTCGGTTCATGCAGTTATTAGTCATGATGAGAAAATAGTGTATCATTTACACGCTTCCCGGTGGGTTTTGTGCCCTTGTGAAAGTCTTGATTGATGCATTTCTGTGTCTTGATACCAGAAATTACTTGGAGGTATCATGTTTATTTCCAGTGATGCATGGCAATAAGAACTAAATCCTTAACATTTTAGCATGATCCTGCTTTAAAGATTCTCTGTGCGTTGCACAGAATTTGCATAAACTTAATGTAATCAGTACTTTGCTGCTTTTGTATAGATTTACGCTATTAATTGCACTATACTTACCCTTCCCTCTGTGCTTCTCCTTTCTCCAGCTCCTGAATAACTCCAAGAAGAACCTTGATGGTCTCCTGGCTTGAGCTGATGAGATTCTCCATGGCCTGCAGCTGTGCTTTCATATCCTTGTCTCCAGATAAGGGTATTATCTGCTGGCTGCTCCCCAAGCCTGGAGCTTGTATGCCTCCTGGTGGAAAGCTCTCATCCCCCTCAGCAGTTCTCTGCAGTTTAGAGGAGGCTGATGCATGCCTCGTCCGACACTGCCCTTGCGACTGCACAGAGCATTTAACGCTATGAGGAAAAGTCTGCGACTGCCGCTCATTCAGCTGTGCACCCTTTTTCCGTTTACAGCTCACCGAGGGACTTCCTATGGCCTCCACTTGTGTCAGAGAGTTCCACGCTACGGGGCCCGTGCTCTTTGGCTTGTGTTCTGAGAACTCAGAGTCCCCCAGCTGGCGCTTTGAGGATGAACCAGGGTCAATGTCGTCTTTGAGTAATCCTTTGTGTTTAGTCCACTTCCCACACACTTGGTACTCCGGTTCATTTTTAGAAGACTGCTCACTCGAATGTCCCTCTTCTGTAAAACGTGAGGAGTCTGGATACGAAAGTCCATCCACGCAGTTGGCACTCGACAGCAAATCCTCCATGCCGCTGCTGTCATCCGTGTGATGAAGCAGGGCTTTTGTCTGTCCTATAATCTTACCCTTATACTTGGAGGGTTCTTCAACCGGTTGCCCATCGTCTCCCCCTGTCTTTATGTCACTCAAAAAACCATTGTTTTGTCGTCTGTAATCTTCTACCATGGCTGTATGTTTAAACGTGTGTCCTTTTTTCCTCTCGAAAGGAAATGTTTTGTATCGCTTAGTGAGGTCCGGTGAGGTCTGGACACCAGTGCTCCTGGTCACATTCGGAATTGAGCGCCTAGCCGGCATGGTCATGTACTTCCTGTGTGTTACCTTGCAGGAAATAGACCTTGAATGTCTTCCCAGCTGCTCTTTCTGAGCTTCACAGATATCTTTGAAACGTACTTGTAAGGCCTTGTTTCTCTTTTTCACCTCTTGCCTGCTTGAATCTGGTCCAGAGTGCGATGTGTGTGAAGGTCCCTCGTCTGAGTCTGAATCATCTGAATTTGACAAAACAATGCATGTGGTGTCCTCTTTGCTCACCATATTTCCTGAAATAAGAAGAAAAAGTAGTTTGAGTGTTGCATGTAACTTCATAAGCAAAAAATGTATCTTTTTGTAAAATAGAGTGAACATATGTTCATGGTTTTATGAAATAAAGACAAAGTAAAAACCCTTGAAGTTTACACCTGAACAAACTCTGTAAAACCAGAGTTTGTCCTTATTTTATTTCCTTTTCATACGCCTCTTTATATCTTCATATTATAAATTTTGGTGTCTTTTGGAAACAAGAGACTTGGCACCACAGCAAGTTTTTGCTATATGTACTATATGTATCTTTATCTTTTTTGTATTGGATGCTTACATGTCATCACTTCAAAAACTTTTCCACATATTGTCTTGTTGAAACCACAAATTTTAATTTATTTTAATGAAAACATGTTCATAAAAACACAGTAAAGACATCATACACAATACGTATGCATGCCACACATTTTAAATATCTATTTGTAAAGCCTTTTTAAAAGTGGACATCTGTCTTTTTTCCAGCCATACATGCATTTTGTGTTGGTCTATCACTTAGAGCTATCATGTAAAGAAGCCGGTCTGACCTAAGACTAAAACCTAAATTTATTTGATCACCCACATAATCTTTAGTTTCCACCACGTTTTATGGGAACACAAAACAGAGACAAAAGAGTTTTTCTCTTCACCGCTGGCATTGTTGTTCTGTTCCGCTCAACTCCACAAACACTTATAGCCTTTGCCCATGCAGTGGCATCTCACAATGTAGCTTTCTTGCCAACTGTTTGATGATTTGCTTTGAGACCTTTCTGGAATAATAATTGCCTCCACACTGCCATCCGCGCTAGTTCTGCCGTTATTTAGAAACTGTTTATAGACTCCTATGCACAACTCGGGTTAGGAGGAGCGTTTGCTGCTAACGCCGTCTAATACTGCCAAATCCGTTAGCTGTTAAGATAACATGCAATATGAGCAGGTATAGCTATGTGTGCTTCAGCCTATCATTAATTCATAGCACTGCCAAAGTGAATAATTTAGTTTTTGAATGAGATTACACTGTGACACATTTATTTTACTTATTAATGCTGTTGTGAAAGAGCAGTATTTACATGTCTGAAGCAGCACTGACTGATGATGTGGTCTGTGGGGATCCCTGCTGGATCACTGTGAAATCTGACCTCTCTGAAGTAATGGTGTACCAATTACTTCATGATTTAATGTGACATTGACCTGAAAATATATATATATAAATATATCTAGCTTCACATGAAATGTACGTGAGGGAACTCATTAGATAAACGTTCAGGCTCAAATCTAGGAGCTTATAAGACGTTTTGCTTTGCTGCTTTTTATATCTTAGATGCATCTGAATTACTTCTAACCGCTGTGCTACAGTACAATCAGCCACCTATTGCTTACATTTCACTCCAGCATCCACTTGCTTTTCAATAAACCTTCTTAGCGTTTTTATGCCTCGTGAACTGCTACGTTGAGCTTTCTAATGGTATATCCGCCATAGTGGTTCGAGGTGTTTTGCTAAGAAATGGCTGGAGGGTGCTTGGTGCTTAGCCTCCTAGCTAAAGGTGTTTACTATATAATATATTCCTCCTGTGGTTTGAGGTACCCGCCAGCAGAAGAAATGGCCTCGGAGCAGCTGTGGCCCACACATGCTACACTCTACAATAATAACTGGTGTTGAGCTCCTCCATCTGTATCCACCTGTAGGCGCTGAAAGTCCCCGAGGGGAAATTTATTATCATCACTCCCTGGACCTCAGCTGTGCTGAATGGAGTGGGGAGGTCAAAAACCAGACAGAAAATATTAACGGTGCTCAGTGATCACATTTGAAAGGGGGCTGGATGAATGAAATCACCTGAATATCTGTAAAAAAAAAAGAAAATTTAAAAAACGAACAAGAAAATATACGGATCAATTAGAAAGATTAAGAAACATTTAGCAACAAAGAGCTTCTCCCCAGCACCCAAAGTGTTATTTATTTATTACAACAAAAAAAGTAACATGTTTAAAAGCTCATATATCTGTTAATGGAGCTTGATAAAGAGCTAAAACTCAAGTGCATTATTCATGAATCTATTTCCCGAAATACAAGTTACTTTAGTATATGCTGAACGTCTAGGAATGTGTTTGCATTTCAGTGCTAAAGTACATTGCTAAGTTCTACAAAAACAAAACAAAAAATAAAATACAACACTAAAAGAAACCAGCAAAGCTCAATCTACATCTTTAGTGTCAAACTCATTTTCCTTTTGGGTCAAACCAAGATAATGACTGTCCTCAAAAATGTATTAATAAAAGCACCCATTAAACTGTTAAAGATATTAAAGCTTTCTCTGCATTTAATGAGTACTTCTTAAAATTAAATATTATTCAACACTGATATGATTTGACATTATACAAATAAGAATTGATTTAATTTGACTAGTAAAATAAAATTTGAGCACACAACAGTTGTCTTCAAGTTCTATTTTTGTGACCCTCTACAGCCGTGAGGGCCACATAAACAGCTATGGCGGGTCACTATCATCTATTTTGTTACAGATGCAAATTTCAAGGTTACGGACAGCTGAGGGCAACCTCACTGCCAAGTGGAAGTGACCTGAAGACAGACAGCACTGCAAGCTCCAGTAATTACAATTCTTTTAGACAAAAGCGCTTACATCATGGATTAAGAAAAGGTTCTTGTGTAAGTCAGTTGTCTTTACACACAGTTAACGAATCATGAAGAAAACTGAGCTGAATTATCAAAGAGGTAAGAAACAAACGTTAGCTGAGCACTTTGGTAAACTCCTCAAACAGAAAAGACACGGAAATGTCCAAAATGTATGTTTATTGAAGATTTTTTTTTTTTTTTGCAGCCAAGTATCCCAAAGTCATCAAATTCTTCAGCGCTAAAAGATAAAGCTATGCATGGTGGGTGCTGTAATGTTTGGGTGTCATAGTAGCTTTTTGAAACCAGTTAACCCAGTGTTGGAGCAAAGATGAATGTCCAGAAACTCCAGAAGAACAAAATATGTGTCACTTTCTAAAATAAATCATCGCTCACAAGTAGTGCACAGTCACAATAATATTGGGAACCATGTAATACTAATAACTTGTAGATAGGTAGCAGATAGGCTGATATATTTTTTAGAATATTAAAATCTTTTTAAAGCAACATAGAAAGCCTGATGGCAAACATATTCTGAATTTCACAAAAGAAAAAAACTCGCCTGCTGTCGTATCCTGTATTTGATGCTCAAATGATTCCTTGTGTCTTCTTGAAAATAGTTGAGCATAGTTATTGGCAAAAATCAACATTTTAAAGCTCATGTTGAGAATCATTTGAAAAAACAGATGGAAATTGGGTTTCTTGTACATCGACGGGTCATGTTTTCTTCTTTAATGCAAGGAATTAACTTGTTACTGCAACATTTCTGCCTCTTTTAGACTAAGGAGACATTTTATATGTGATTACTTCAATCTTCTTCAGTTATTGGATTAGCATGAGGCATTATGCTACATAATTGGATCTAAACATCATTGCACTTTGTATTCTTTAGTTATTTTACCATGTCTATTGACATGCAGTTTCCATTGGTACACTTTTATTTACAAATCAATTCTTAGCACGCTGTCTTCCTATGTCACCCAAACACACCAGTCACAACCTTCAATCCCAAGATACCATCACTCTCTGTGTTCCTTCAGTCTGTACAAAATAGAGGGAAGACAGTTTTCTTTTTTTCTGCACCATTTGCATTCTAATCATCTCTAAAAGGAAACAAAACTGTTTGATTCTTTTGGGGCTAACTTATTATGCGGGTAAAAATATCATGCTTTTGCTCGATCATAGCTTTATAATTAATTATTATCTCACACATTTTGACATTTTTGTACTTTTGCTTTGTATTTAACTTTTATGACTATACAGTGTTGGAACGTATGGCTCGTGTAGCTGAGAATTAATTTTCTCAGTAGGACATAACCTGCATAAATTAAGATCAAACAAAAGTAAAAGTTATAGAACTTCAGAGCAATAACAATTTTTTTTGGCTTTTTGCTGTCACCCATACCTAAAAAAATAATAAAAAATAAAAATTTCTGACTCAGCTGGTATGAAGTATTTCCTATTTCAAGTGCATGAAATATATCAAGCAGCATGAGGAAATGAAATGATGTCTGATATGGTTGAAGGGAAACACCCGAAAGAGCTGGTTAATCATTTTCATATGACAAGACAGCACGCGATAAATAAACCCCAATGAATCATTTATAACCACACAAAGGCCAGCTATTCATGGTGTTGCTGCTCCCCGAAAAGTAATTATGTTCTATCATCCCGCAACATTGTAAATCCATCAATGTGATTGTTCTGATGAGACACCGACACCGAAGAGATGTTTTCCTTACTTTCCATTTTACCATCTCTTAGAAAGTTAGGAAAAGACTACTAGATTGTCATAATGTTAATTTCTAATATGCGGGACATTTACAAAGAAACTGCTTAGTCAGGATCGTTTTAAAAGGATTTATTCTTTGCAACTCTGTTGCTTTTGTATTCATGTGTGGGTGTTTTTTGCTTCTTTTTTTCCTTCTTCATATGGCAGCTCTGACTATGAGAGAGGGAAGAAACGAAAAGGAAGTGTTGGTGTGTGTGGGCCTTGTAGTCACCTTTTCAAAGAGACGCCTTTCCCGGCATCTCAAGGCGCGCCCGCTCACACGAGGCATAAACACACACAAAAGCAGAACCAGAGCAGATAACAAAAGGCAGGGGGCTGCACTCTTTGCAGGACGCCTGCCTTGTGGATCACCGTACAATTTGCCCATGCCAACCTAACTCTTAGCTCAGACTTTTGAAGGCACCGTATATATGTATATAGTGTCTTGAACACCGATGTTCCCAAAACTTATTTTTTACATTTTATCATTTGACAACCACAAACTTATGCTACTGAGATTGTTCGGTATGGACCAACACAAAACTGTGAAGAGAACGAAAAGTGCGACATAGGATCCAAAGTGTTTTGCAAATAACGATCTCAATAGTGTGGTATGCATAAGTATTTGTCTTCCTTTTCCCTGATGCCCTTGAAACAATGCTATTCAGCCAGTTGACTTCAGTCAACAATCTCTGGGTAAGTTAGTCTGAGTAGAAATAGTGTTCAGTGACGATCTCAGAGGTTTGTTTGAAGATCTTAAAAAAGACCAAAGAAAAAACCAGACGGTTCAGTTGGGAAGTTGAAAGCAGTGTTAAGTTATCCTAAGCTTTGAACTTACTACAAAGCACACTTTAATCCATCATGTCAAACTGTAATAAATTCAGACCAACGGCAAACCTACAGATGCATTATTGGTGTCCATCTATACTAAGTCCAGCAATAAGCAATGCTTTCAATTAATAAGAGAAGCAACCAAGATGTGGATCTCTGGAGGTGCTGGAGAGATCCACAGCTTATGTGGGAGAATAAGATGTGGATTATTCTCCCACATAATAATCCACATCATTATGTGGATTATTACATATAACATACGGATATTATATTTTCAGATTTTGTTTTTTTTTCCTTAGACGTTTTAGCATCATAATTTTATGTTATTTTCTCACTGGCTTAACGACTTTGTTCAACAAACTTTAACTGTAAGGTTGAATTATTATGTAAAGAAATAAGTTGTCTGCATATATATGTGTCTGTGTAGTATATTTCATGTTTTAAAAACAGTACGTTATTCATAAACACCAACTGACACTTAACTATTTTTGGCTATTGTTTTCTTGATGGTGCCCTAAAGTAGTCATTTCAATCTAATTTACTAGTTTTATAAATAATTACCCTAAACATATAGTTAATCAGAGCTGAGACATGACTTCTTCTAGCACAGCACTTCAAATTTGAAGCTCAAAGTCACTCCTTTTCCAAGCTGACTAAGCTTGAGGCATTTTGAAAATAAAAATTCACAATAAAAATGTATTTAAATGTGTAAAGCAATTGAAAGCATACTTGCAGTGACAGGTGGTTCTAAAACGGATTCATTCACATGTGTAATTTGGCAATTATGCACAATTTGATGTTGCTCTGTTACAAAAGATCCCAATGCATAACATATTGGGGTTCTGATGTAACAAAATGTGAAAATATTTTAAAACATAAGATTACATTTCCACGAAGGCAACTGTTAGTCCTAATTGTAGCCAAATTTCAGGACCTGCAATACTTTAAAGTCAGAAATTACATGTAAGTGAACAAATGAATCAGCTCATCATGCAAAAACAATATGGTGTCCCATTACTTTACATACAGTGGTTTTGAAATATGGTGCAGATGAATTTTGTTGCCATGGTATGGTTGCTTGCTATGCACTTTGATTTGTCAAGTTGCTTGTTGAAGTGGTTACACAGATTTAAAAAAAATGTTCAAGGCTGATTCACATGAGATCATACTATTTCACACTCAGAAACTCCAATCTCACACCACTGAAAAGGTAATCACATCTGCAGGAAGTCTTCTTTGAGCACACGTCATTCTCTTATGCACCCATGTCGCACGTAAAGAAGCTAAACGACAAAAAAAGGAAAAGAAGAAAAGCTCCTTAATGAGTTAATATTGTTGGAAGTCAGATACAGAGAGGGCGTGAGAGACTATTATGATACGTGGATGTAGTCAGACTGTTTAAAGAGAATTTCCTTTTTCCCTCCTCAGATGCCTTCTTTTCTCCTCCTCCTCACAGCAAGCGATCTCTGCTAATGACCTGAGGTCCTTCCCTGATTTGGCCCCAGCTATCCAAAGGATTATGAATAATGCATTGAGTCTAAAATTGCAAAAGTAATCCTCTGAAATCTCCTTATGTACCCTGACAGACCACGTTGTCTGCTCCAATTGCCCCTCAGTTCTTCAAACTGCAGTGCTGAATGTGTGTGTGTGCTTAGGGTAATAAAGCATCTTTAGCCACAGCAACGTCATCCATTATCGTGGCCAGAATGCTGTAGAAACATATCCGTTTATGAGGACATTTAGTGTTGGCTTGGATCAATTTTCAATGCAATAGCGAGCCTGCAACAGTGCTGACTCATGATTTCTTCCTCATCACGAACCAGAGAAAATTGATGCAACTTCGCTTGGTTCGGCTTGTATTCCTGTCTGGTTGCATCAACATAATAAATACTGAACTGTATCACTAGGATATTTACATATGATAGCACTGTCTAGCCACTCTCATTAATGGTTAAGTAACGATGGTGGCCGTACACTTCTTAATATTCTCACAGCATGCTGAACGCTTCATAAGCACGACTCAGTCTTGAGTGTTGCAGTTCATTGTCTTAGTAAAATGCTTTAAGACATCTGTTTATTCAAATGGAGAATGCTTCTTCGTCATCATGCGAATCATCCAACATGCATTCGACTGTGCAATGACTCGTCTTTGCAGAAAGAATCTTTATTTTACTTTATTTGCATTAATTTCTCCTTTCACCAGATGGGCAATTTAAGAAATCTGATGACAGAGTGCATCGTATTCCCTCCTTCTCTTGTACATAATCAGCATGTGCTACGTTTTGCGTAGTTGCCCCAGTGTGGGGTTTCTGCAGCGATTAGATTGCGCCCGTTGCAGTGATATATTTTCCCCTACATGCTCGGTTCAAAGCAGTGCCAACTGTAGCTTTAAGAGAAGACCTGCACATCATCTTCTTTCCAGCTGTTGCTTAGAGCTATATGTATCTATCTGGGCCACGAGTAAGACCTGGGAAAGTTTGCTTTATGACTTTATTAGCTTTAAACATTTATCACCGAGTTGCAGTATCCATTATGGGGGATGAAAGAAGCTTCAATCTCCTTAGTCTTGAATGAGAGCACAGACTGTGAAATAGATCCTTTAGGAGAGTGGGCTCAAAATGTAGATATGAGAAAGGATTTTCCCCTCATATATGAGCATAGAGCTATGAACTGAGTTTTTTTTCTTATGTATGTTTAGTTATGTACATTGGGGTGAATGCACATTTAGCAAACTCATACTAAGCATAGGAGAATAGGAGAGTGGCATCGTAAAACTGCATGATATTAGGTAGTAAAGGAATGACCTGCAAAAAGCAGAGGTGTTTTGGGGGGGCGGTAACAGCTGAGACCAAAGACAAGTGCAGTCCTGTGTGTAATGCTGTACCCTAGAGTCCTCCAGATCAAACATATTAGCCATGAGAAGTCTGAAACTAGCTTTCATCACATTTGAGCTCAAAAATCACATCAGGTGATTTATGTAGTTCACAGAACTTGATGTAAAAAAAAAAAAAGAAAGAAAGAAAATAAGGGGTGGAGGGTTTATCCTACCGTACATCCTCTGTCTGCTACAGTTGAATACACAATAATCTATTAGTGAGTTCTCATCAATATTCTTCTCTATCATGCCCTGGCAATCCACAAGTATAGCAATCTTGATAATCAGCCTTTGCCTCAGATGCTGCAGGTCTGTCAGCAGCTACAAAGACATGCATCATGTTGAGTTGATATTAATCAAAGTCAAATGACTCCGACACTCATCATTTTTCCTCATTTGGCTGTGAAGGAAAATCTAAACCTGTCTATGTTTTTTGTGAGTATCTGTTTAATCTTTAAATGTCTCTCTGCAAGCAAGATTTGTCACAAAAATTGAGCATATGCAGTGAGTTTAGCAGAAATCTATTAAAATATTATGGATGCTTCTTCTTTACACTTTCATCTAGTTGCAATTTTAGTAGTCAGAGCAAATAACTCTTACTGCAGTGCACAAGAAAATGTGTCCAACTCCCACAAATACATGCAAGAAAGTGTCCTACCTTGGAAAACAGATCAAAGGTGAAAAGGACAAGAAAGCTCAGATCCCTTGTAGATCCGTTGCTCATCCATGAATTTACCGGGTGCCAGGGTGCCGTCCAGCCTCTGGAGCAGTGCTCACAGGGTAGGGGAGGACCGAGAGAGAGGCAGCCAGTGCAGTGACAGCTGGAGTAGTTGTAGCACATCCGGCAAAGATTCAGGTTATCGAGATGGGAGAGGGGGAAAAGCAGACAGACATCGTCTCCAATGCACAGTGATATATTCCCCCCCTTTCTTCCTCTTGCCTTTTTACTCCAATCTCCTCCCCACCCCCCCTCTGCTCTCCCTCAAACACCTTATTCAAGCATCACTGACACTCATCCACTCTCGTCCCCGCACTCACCAGGAACAGGCACTCACACTCGCAGCGGAGATCTCCATCTCACATTGCTGCTGTTGCTGCAATCCCTGTGCATTCAAGATTCAGTGCGTGTATGTGTGCGTGTGTGTGTGTGTGTGTGTGTGTGTGTGTGTGTGTGTGTGTGTGTGTGGGAAGAGCAGAGAGAGGGGTGGGCTTGTGGGTGGGTGGAAGGGGAAGGAGGACGAGGTGGAGCAGGGAGGGGTGGTACGCAAGCTGCTGGGGAAAGTCCGGAGTTGGTGAGCCGCATCGTCGCCAAAGACCCCCTCAACTTGTCCTCCACAGGCTGACTCCCCTGACACCGAGCTGTTATATAATCTGAAGGGCTTCGGGAAATGGCAGAGAGGGGGAGCTGAGAAATAATAATGCATTGTGTTTTTAATTGGATGTCTTCTGCCCTCCTGTTACTTTAGTACGTCTGACACATTGTTTATTAGAAGTAGTGAAGGATGAGGGGGGGGGATGAACTGAGCAAAAGAAAAGGGTCGCCACGCCGCTTCGTAGAAGGGAAAGAGAGATAGAGAGAGAGACAGAGAGAGAGAGAAAAGAGACAAAGCGCCAACAGGGCAGAAGTGTTAATGAGAAGATGAGACAGAGGAGAGAATGAAATGATGAGACTGAAAAAAGGGAATTGTAAAACAGAAAGAAAAAGGCAAAGGGAGAAGAAGTACGGAAACAAAGCGGTTTTTGTTTCTCGCTTAATCTTTTCTTTAAATCTAAAGTCCATCCATCCATTTTCTTTGCACCCTTGTCCCTTAGAGGGGTCGGGAGGGTTGCTGGTACCTATCTCCAGCTGACGTTCCGGGCGAGAGGCGGGGTTCGCCCTGGACAGGTCGCCAGTCTGTCGCAGGGCAACACAGAGACATACAGGACAAACAACCAT
>CAEGAF010140538.1:0-13246 GCA_903067075.1 Micropoecilia bifurca
ATTTCTAATTACATTTTTTTTGCATAAAATAATTCTTAGAAAATGAGATTTCAGTCTGCTCAGTCCTGCCGACTTTGAGCTCCTGCTTTAGGACCGCTTGTCACCTTAAGTCCAAATAAATGGCTGCTGGCCACGCCCTCCAACTCAACGCTTACACTCACATGTGAAAATGGCTACAAACAGATGCACAATTATATGACCCTGCATCTTTGAAAAGCAGAAGTGGCGCCTCCCAGACAACCAACAAGAAATGCAGCAGGTGGTCTCTGGATAATAAGTCAACAATAGGTCTTTTCGGGGTTGCTGTGGTGACGCATGGGTTAAGCACAACCCACATAAAGAGGCCTTATAATTCATGGAAAAAATACTTCTCTAGAAATGTGGGTGTTGCAGGTTCGATTCCCGGCCTGGTGACCTTTGATCCCTGTCTTCCCTCTCTCTCACGACTCTACTTTCCTGTCATAGTACTTTCAATTAAAGGCCACCAGAGCCAAAAAAACATAAAAAAAAAACAATAAGTCTTTTCCAGCAGCCATTGTACAGCCAATACAACGGCAAAATCAGCTGACCAAACATGCTGGAGCTCCGCTGATGTTGCTAAGCTGGACTTGGCTGGGTGGTGTGATGAGTATCGATTGTGACACAACAATCGGTAGGTTTTTGAAAAAACTAATTTTCCAGACTAACAACCTGAATGGAAGGATGAAACCCTGCAAAAAGTGAGTTTTGCAAAGTGAGTTTTAAATATGAGAGGACATCGCAGGTGCCAGTGGTATTCAGTCATGGATTAGGCCACCAACAGAGCAATTGACACAAATCCATTTGGCTAATTTGGGTTTGCTTTGCTCCTCCAGGTGACTTTCATGAAGAGGAAGTTCGGCCTGATGAAGAAGGCCTACGAGCTCAGCGTTCTCTGCGACTGTGAAATAGCCCTCATCATCTTCAACAGCTCCAACAAGCTGTTCCAATACGCCAGCACAGACATGGACAAAGTCCTGCTGAAGTACACCGAGTACAACGAGCCCCACGAGAGCAGAACCAACACCGACATTTTAGAGGTAAGGAGTCGACGGCGGCGTCTTCAGAGGGTTCGCTTTGCCTCCTGTTCGTCTCATTTAATCCGTGTGCATTCTGTTTATTAGCATATTAGTTTTGATTAAAAGGCGCGACATGCAAATACGCCTCACATACAACACGGCTTGTTTTGCATCAACCGCCATGAAGCGTGTGTGTGCACAGTTAGTGAGGGGAGGAATCTGTCTGACCGACGTTTTCTTCGTCCTTGTCAAGAAAAGGGAAGGAAGTGACAAAAAGGATGTATTTTAAAAAGGGGAATTTTGTGCTACAGTGTAAAGCTCAGAATTTCATCTTGATGTCTACTTACTTCACTGTTTTTTTTTTAAAATGTAAGGAAGTGAAATGTTCATAATTTTAAAAAAAAGAGCCTAAGCTTTTGTGTTACAGACGAAAATATGAATAACAGACAGGCAGATCAGTTTAATTTCTCAAATCCTAACTATTTAATCAGATATTGTAATGTCCACTTTTAGGTCTTTAGATCTGCTCTCACTATTGTGCATACAGTGTTTAATGCGGCTCTAAATGTGAGGAAAGAAGCAAATTCTGTGAAAGCTCAAGTCCTCGATGCAGCTCGATGCAGCCTGCTGCGTGAACGACGATGTTCCTGATGTTCAAGTCCAATGTTTTGCTGAAAAAGGTTTTGTTTTCACATTTGTTTTTGTTTTCAGCGTTGCCAAAAATGACATCTCAATATGTATTTTTAAAATACCTCAATGACAATATCACAGATTATATCCCACATTTTCTGCTTCCTCTATTTTATTTTTTCTTTGGCTAAACAAATACGTAATATCAAACTGTAGTTGTTGTTTTCCTTTTCCTTTCTTCATAAACAGTCACTCGAAGCAAATAATTTATTGACAAGTCAATATATAGAAAATCACAGAATAGGTTTAGTGCATCAACAAAAATATAAAGTAAATAAACATAAATGCAACCTAATTCTGGTCATAAGTAACAAAACCTAAAAACTCAAAAGAAACAAAGAGAACATTTGTTTTTCTAGTTGTTAAGTGTTTGTGGTTTTGTAAGAAGTGAAAAAATGTGTGCACAGTGAATATAAAAGGAAATCTGGTGTCATTGTGAGTTATTGTCGAGCATCGTCACATCAACGACATAAAAAAATTGCAGATGCTTTGAAAACTGTTAGACACTTATCTGATTTAGAACAACATATGGAAGCTGCAATATTCAAAAATTATTTTGTAATATAATAATAAATAAATAACAAATAATAATATTTGTAATGTAATGTGTTAAAAAGTGGTCAAATATTCACCAGCTAAATTAATCAAAAGGTAGGTGGGGCTGCCATCAGTTGGAGCCGCTCCAAAAGTTCGGCAAACATTTGGTGTCAATTTCTCCTCCACTAGTGCACATCCTTGGTCTACATGGTGTCTAGAAGTCGTGCTCAAATTACAGATGTTGCCATAAAATGAGTGGCAGTCTGACTCAACTTAGGACAAAATCTCAGCAGCATCAAAGTTTTTTCTCTCCGTTTTCGAGGCACACACCAGCAGACACCCCCTTTCCTGAAACACAGGTTTTTCAGTGACATGCTTGTCCTGTTTCATAGTCTCTACTCATTGGCTCTGCTGTTAAAAATGAATGGCCACCATAACTCGCGTTCTGTTTATTTAAACTTCCACTGTGTGTTTGCCTTTCTTGGAGTCTGACTCTCACACTTGCACTAAGTTGTGATTTTACTCGGTCAGAGGAAATTAGATACATTTACTTCCTCAAAATGTACATTAAAGGCTCCACTTTGTGGCAACCTTCAATGTGGAAAAACCTTCAAGCTTCAAAAATGTTCCTACTTGCCCAACCTCTCATGTCCGAAGCCAGTAACATAATCCATAAAACCTCTTCGAGTGATTGAACAATTTCAAAATAAAAACCAGTTGCAGTAAAGATGATCAATATGCACAATTCAAATATTGATACTAAAGAGTGTCTGTGTAAACTCTCCTGCTGTGAAACCACAACTCTACACCTGGGGAGGCTCCGACAGCCATTAGCCGTGCAGAATTTGCCTTCTCTCCATCTCATTTTGTTTATTCCCACAAATGTCATGCAGACAGACGAGCCGGCTAAGGCAGCACCCGACGAATTGGAAGGCTGCTTGTTTACATATTGGTCTGTCTATTTGGAACATTTAAGCATGAAATTTGACTATATTTAAAGGACGGGCCCCTGTCGCTACAGCAGGCGTCCCGTGTCGGAGAGGTCCCAAAGGAAGCTCCGCTGGATCAAATGATAATGATCAGGCAGGAAAATAAAACACTCAAGTTTTTTTCCACACAGAACAAACGTATGTACAAATATTGTTTAATGTATATAAAAATGACCAAACATGATCATTTCATTTTTATTTAAATGACAACAAAACGTCTTGTAAGATGTCAACAGCGAGTTTGGAAACAGCTGCTTTGCCGGCAAATGTGGGAGCTGAAGTCACCAGTAACTGTTTAACACACAAACAGTGGCACTTGTTTTGCGATACAGAGCATTTAATGTACCTTTTGGATTGGTAATGGGAATGACGGGTACAGCCTGCCGTGAAAGCGTTTCTAAATCATTCGTTTGGCATCTTTTTCATGCGGCAATGCACAGCACACGTATGGAGGCCTCAGTCCTTGATGTGGCCGTCACAGGCTCGACTCCCGGCCTGGCGACCCTTGTCGCATGTCTTCCCCTTCTCTCATTACCCACATCCTGTCAACTAACTTTAAAAAAAAAGTCAATAGAGCCGATAAAACCTTAAAAAAAGATCGTTGACTGAAGGTGGCTAATGATGTTGATTTATTTGTGGTTATAACCACCATAGATTGAGAATCACAAAAAAGTCTATTTGAAGAACAGACTTAACATCATACTCTGATTGAAGAAATTAACATTTATTAATTTGAGCAAATTTAAATAAAACAATTCTGAAGCACTTTTAAAATAGAATATCAAATATGACTTTTTTAACAACAACAAAAACACCCAAAGGAAGAAAACCTATATTTGTACTTGTTTGTCAAGGTTCGTCATTGTTTGTGGTTTTCTATCGGCTCATCTTATCTCTGCGTTTTTAAAATAGCTTTGTTTAGGGTTTAATCACAATTAGAAATCACTGGTAACAACAACTGTGGTGACGGAGCAGCTTTTAATCTTTAGTCATTTTTCTGAGAAGGGCCTGTTCAGTTTGGGGTCATATTTTTGGAAACGACAACCTAATTGCGACATCTCTTTTGCTCAACTAGCTGTGAACAGTGCTGTATTGTTATGAGATAAATGAGAAATAGCTAGTGCTGTTCTCTCTGTTTGTTTGGTCTGATCCCTCCAAAAGAGCCTCTAGACCTTTTATAAATTAGTGTCTTATTGTTGCACTCCAGCACTCAGCGTAGGATAAAACTTACACTATGCCCCCACGGTCGCCGATGTTGTATCGACTGGCTCTGTTTATTGGGGCGCTACATTAAACCGACTCCCTTTTCAGTTTGGAATTCTGGTCAGGCTTCTAATAAATAATACACAGGGAAACATTGTGATGGAGCCTTAAGAAAGCTGGTGTGTGTGTGTGTGTGTGTGTGTGTGTGTGTGTGGGTGGGTGTGTGTGTTTGTTTGTAATACATTTTCCTGATACATATTACGTTGGTCCCCACAAGGGGAAATGCGGTTTCTGGGTCAGGGGTTAGATTTAGGACCAAATGGTGAATTGAGTTTTGGTTAGGATAAGGGTAAAGTTTAGGCTGTAGAAATGAATTGAAGTCAATGAAAAGTCCCCACAAAGTAGCCATGCAAACGTGTGAGTGTGTGTGTGCACGCACATGCGTAGGTACGTGCGTGTGTGTGTGTATGAGTGTGCGCGCGTGTGTGTCCATAAACAACTGCCCCCAAACCTCAATGAAGGCTGATCCAACATAAGTTTAGAAGTGTAGGTCAAATGTTATCCACCACAACACCAACAACTGAACGTTACTACATGTTACTGCAGTCACACGTGTCTCTGCAGGCTGTGGAATCATTGAGATTTTCACACAAAAACTTCTGCTTTTGGGTGCGTTTGTCTTCACTTTTGGTCAAATCATTGTTGACGTAGTTTAATGTGCCAAACTGTCTCACTGCAGCTGCTTCTGCCTGATTTCTAGATCCAGAAAAGATTGGATAACTTTTTTTTGTGATTTTTCTTTTCTACACATAAACCTGGCATGATTTAGGATTACATGTGTTTGACTTTAACCATAAGGAGATTCAGTCTTAGTCATTAAATGTTACAACAGTCAAAGTCTACAAAATTTTTGAAAACAAAATCTATAATCTATTTAAGCAGTAACAAGTTATAATATTTTCTATAACATTTACATCTGAAACAAAATATTTACACACATTAAAATAAAAACATACCGTACCTTGCTTTTCTTTCTTCTTTTCTTTCCCCACTGCTTGACGATAAAAAGACAAAAATTTCTCCTGCTTTAGGTCATCTAGGATTTTCAAAACATTTCTGTTTATTAGAGGCCGTAATGATTTAGTCTGGAAAATGAACAAGCTAATATCAGCTTGTACTCTTTGTGCTCCTCTACTGCTGCCAACATAGCAACTTGTTATATTTCACACCTTTTCAGACAAAAAAATGATATCAGTATTAATCAGAATTGGCAGATCGGGTTTTTTAAAGATCGGTGATAAGCCAGGAAACTGTTTTAGTTTTGTCATATTTCAAGTGTACTGAGATGTTTGCACTAGAAACTAGATGAAAAATACTGGGTATGACTTAGCAGTGTAAAACGTGCAGACATGCAAACCACAAGGCCATGAAACCGTGGCGCTAAAACCAAACCAACCAAAAACCAAAGGTTACCATTTCGTGACAATGTCCCATTCCCAAAGCAGCGTTGTAAATGTTTAAAAACTTTCTTTCTTACTGATCCCAACAGTAAAACCGGTCAAATGCTTCACAGATCGAAACAGAGAAAACTCCTGGCCATATAAAACAGCCCGAAAGCCCTTCCTGGTCACTTCATCTTCCGGACAGTTTGCTTTTGTCACTATAATTGACCTAGGCTCGCGTCCAGCAGAGTGAAGTTTCAACAACAACAGAGACTCTGTCCAAGGTATGCAGTTCAGTCATGTCAGCCTGTGGAGATGAATGAGAAGTTCAGTGGAAAGAGAAGAACTACGACAGAGTGGAAGCTGAAAGCGCGGCTCAGCCGTTATTCGGGTCTGATCCTTCAGAACGACCGCACATTTCCTATAAGACACGTTCTCAAGGAGTTTGCTTTTTTCTTTTTTTTTTTTTTACTGCCAGTGATTTGTCGGATCAAATCTCAAGTATTGTGCCCTATTCTTAGCCCCGCGGGGCAGGAGTCCCTTGGCTGAAAAAGGCTCACTGGGGGGAGAACGAGGGGCTTTATTTTATCTTTGATGCTGCCCCAACAGCTACAAGACATCACCCTCACATGCTGTGATTCTTAACAGTGTAGCTCATGCCTCTTCTTGGCAATCGGCCAGATGCCTTTGGAGATCCACTAAAGCCCGCTTTGACATTTGAGATGATAAGAAGGCACACACCCTCAGATCCAGTAACAAACACTTAGAGATAGTCCTCAGAGGCCAGACATGATGCAGTGCTTTAAACCCCCCCTACACACACACATATCTATGGAGACTTATCTCACCGTGCGAGTCGTGGGACTAAATCCTGCTCGACCCACATGCCCTTGTTCTGCTCTGCTCCTCTCTGTCCTGGTGTCATCCAGTATTAGCCTCTTAGTGCATTTTTCAGGAAAAGTCATGCATTATAAAGATGGACACAGATGCTATAGACCCATGGCATCCAAATTGGTCTCAATCAGGTTAGCAGGAGAGCTGCAAGAAGAGCAAAACAAATACATATCTGAGTATTTAATAGAAGAACCTAAGAATGCACCGATCTACTTTTTTTCACTCCCGATATCAATACTGATACCAATATCTGAGGTTCAGCGTCAATGCGAAACAGAAAAATGGTGCTGACTAAAAACATTTCCTTTTTTTTTATTTCCAAACAGACATAAATGTACTTAATTAAACATTTATTAGATAACTCTGCATCGGTACAGCACACTTAAATACATCAGTAACTTAAGAAGCTTGAAAAAAAATAAATACAACTTCAGTCAGTGCAATTAGGACTATAATAGCCAGTGTAAAATAAATGATAAAGAAACCGAAACTGACAGAAACAATAGGTTGACTACATTGGTAAAACATGTAAAAGATAAACTACAACAAACCTACTTTGAAATGGTTCAGAAAGTGTAATTAGGAATTTAAAAAATAAACAATAAAACATAAAGTGTCACAAAGAGCACAAAGTGTAAAATTAGCCTGAATAGATCTACTTTTATATATTGGGCACATTGTCACCAGATCTAGAATCTCTTTCAATTTCGGCTGATACTGTTATTAATATGGGATCGGTGCATCTGTTGGTCTTTTTTAAAAATATAATTGCGATATATAGAGTTAGTAGATTCAGTAATGTTCATCCTGCTTTTTTTCCCTAGAGTCAATATTTACTTTCCCTTATTTTGTTCCCTATTTTTAATTGTAGTGTTAACTTTCTGAGTGGACCCTTTGCCATGGCAACAGCCCTCATGTAACAGTAAACGCTGAGCTGGAGCTTGAGTCTGCTGTCCTCCCACCTCGGCCACTGGGTGAGCCGGTCCCCCTCATCAGAGCGTGTCCAGTCTGCTGGAGGCATTCAACTTGTGTTGTGAAATAATAAAGAGGATATAGGATATGTGATCAGCTTATCTTGAAATCAACCAGTTGCAATAATTACAGTCCTTGACATTAATTGTTAAATGTACCTATGAGTAGCGTCAGTTACTGTAGCTCCACCACCTAACGCTATGCCTTTATCTATTCTAAAAGTAAAGGTTTTGAGAATGACATGAAATAGTTCATCATTATAAACTCTATGCTTCATGCTTGCAGTATTCCGTTTTGTTTTTTTAGATTTTTACAATTCTCTGTCCTGGTCTCTGTGGGAAATTTAGAAAGTAAACATTAGCTTGCAATGGCTCTAAATGTTATACAAAAACTCTGGAGAAAGTTCTGGATTATTAGAGCTACAGCATGCAACTTACATATTTGGGACTTTTTTGATAGTATGAGACATATATTCTCATATTGTTTTGTGAAATTATCTGTCTTGGGTTTTACTGCCAGGACAAATATGTAAAAAAAACAAAATAAAAAAACAATTTTTCATGAGTTTCCTACTCCTACCACAACTAAGGTTAGGTTGTGTTTCAGCTGTCGGTGAAGTAAATACTTACGTCACTATTTCATCCAGATGAGCTGCAATGCTGAGTCAGTTTACTTTAAGCCAGCTAATTAGCAGCTAATTAACCCTTTGCTGTTCAACTTGTTGTCTCCTGAAAAGGTAGGGTATGGACTGACTAAGCCGTTTAGCTTAAATATGCTTAGGTTGTGTATCAAGGACCTGCTGCTGGAGGGGAAAAGCAAAGTTTGCTGTTTTGTTTCTTTTTGTTGAAACACTAAACAGAATTGATGGACAGGTTTGTGTCATCCAGTTCCTTGCAACAGTAGTCACAGCTCTTAAAGTTTTCCACTTCGTTTTAAACTACAACCACAAACTTTTATGTATTTCTTGGAGGTTTTTTACAGGACGTAGCAGCACAAATTATGAAGTGGAAGGAATTGATGTGTGGCTTTTAATTTAATTAATTTTTTTTTTTATTGAAAAGGGGATTCTTACTCACAACGGCAGAAAAAGTTACAAGTCTCCCTTTTTATCGTTCCTGTCCTCACGTGCAGCTGGAGGAGAAAAACACAGCGCTCCATGTTGAGTCACGGATCCTGTGGCTCACTCTTCACTGTCCAGTGCAGTCCATCATCTAAAAAAAAAAAAGAACGTGGGACAACTGCAAGCTTACCGAGACGATGGCCATGGTAGAAGAATCTAATTTAATTTAGTTGATTTGATTAGGACAGTGCACATAAATCCATATCGCCACAAATCATGGTTTTGTAAATATGCAGAAATTAGCACAGTGGCTAATTTGTCCTAGGAGAAGTGAGCAGAAAAAACTAAACACCTCACTATACATTTCCCAGGACACATTGTTCTATTAGAAAAGTACAAAAAAAGTAATAATAATAATATCATCAATAGAAAACCATTACACAAGAAACAACTAACCAACAGACAGAAACAGTAGAAGATCTGGACAGCTGCTGTGTTTGTTGTGCACTCAAGAAATATTGGACGCACCCATCCACTTTTTTTCTCTTCTGATAAAATACCGGTACCTGAGCTTAAGTATCGACCGTACAGAAAAACACCCGACTTAAAATGTTTCTTTTTTAAAATACGGACATAAATTAACTGAATTACAAATGTATTTGCTAACTCTCCACTAGTTAGCAATAACTAACTCGTTATTTGCTTGTAATTTGGTGTATTTCTATTTTTAAATACACCAGTAGCATCACAGGTTGTGTCAAACGTGTAAAAACAACTTTAATTAGTTCAATCAGTGCAATTAGGAGCAAAACAGCCAACGTGAAATAGTGTAATTAGGAATTCTAGATAAAATGTAAAATAATAATAAAGCGTGACGTCGCTCAGAGTACAAAGCATAGAGTCAGACTGAATAGATCTGACCTTATGGATTGTGCACATGGTCACAGATACCTGATCTAGAATTTTCTTCAACATCGGGACAGATACAGATATTTACATTATATTGTTACATCTCTACCAACTGGCTGCGAGAAAGAAGAAGAAAAAAAAGAAAACGTTGTCGAAAGAAAACGATGAGAAGTCCCAGCTGCTATTTGCCACAACACATTTAAGGGTTGCGTCAATTATCAGGAAGAAGGTGCTCTGGGGAGCGCAGCTCTTAAAAATTTCTTCAGTTCTTCTCTCCGACTCGCGTCGTTGTCAGAGAATCTCTCTGACCAGATCAGAGAAGACGCAGCACATCTGCGTTCGTTTCAGGAGTTTACGAGAGCGTTGAAACGCTCTGCTGCTTTACGAGAGCTCGAGTGTGTGACCCCTCGAGAGGTCGCCCGGCTGCGAAAGTGGCGTTCAAGGTCTGTGGTGAAAAATAGATGTGTCAGAGTGTTTTTAAAGCTTTGGGGTAACTACCAGTGTCTGGGAATGCAGCAGCGGCCATGTGCCGGCTGGCCAGTCCGTCCCGTTCACGCTGTGACCTTATAATGAGAGGAGCAGAGAGGAGGGAGACCTCGAGTCGCGCTCCAGGCTCGTCTGCTAGTGCAGGTGCCGTTAAATCCCATCCACTTATCCACTCCGCTGTGCTGTTTTCAAGGTTTGCCGTCTTTCCCAGTGTTTCGCTAACAATCCCACACTAACTTCTAGCTGTGAAAACACAGGTTCAGCACTGAGCCACGTCTGTTTGATAAAGGGATTATGTAACCTTTAAGATTCATATCTTGCGCCAGTAAGGTGGAGCCAAGGATGTTTTCTGCATGAAATCATCCACAACTGATAAAGTCAAGCTGAGCTCTAAAGACAGCAATGTTTTTTGTTGTTGTTTTTTTTTTTTTTTAAATCTGAATGCTTTTTACCACAGACTTTTTAAATTAATGTTAGCTACTGGATTTTGATAGAATATTTTTATATATAAGGTGACACGCTGCGTTTCCGTTACAAATATATGTAAAAGTTTGTTGATATTAATGTTGAAAAAACCCAATTTTGCAAACAAGGGTTTTCCATTAAATCAGGAATTAGAACAATTCCTGTTCTGAAATTAACATTATCAGAACAAGAATCTGATATAAATTACGGACTACTTATGGGGAACTAATATGTATTTTTATTTATTTATTGTAATTTTTCTTCTTTTGCTCTTTGGTTTGTCATTTTGTTTATATTTCATTCTAATTCCTGTAAAGCACTTCGAATTGCGTTGTTGCTGAAAATGTGCTATAAAAATAAAATTACCTTAAATAAGAACCGCATTTAAAAATCACATTGCGGTTGATCACTCCAAAAGTCATTGAAAACACACCGTGTCGTGGTTCTCCTACTGTACTTTCTGTGGTCTTCTTCTTCGTGGTTGATCATGTGACTCGTGTGATTGGAGAACAAGTGTTTCCGTGGCGGTTTTGCTGAATAAACCAATGCGTGTCCTAATAAAACACACTTGTGGTTTGTAGCATTCGCAATCATTATCATGTTCAGTTCATGAACTCGTTGCCATTGAAATGTCAAACAACTGAGAAGTCCGCAGAATGTCTTACTGGGAATTTTTTATTCTTACTATTATTAATAGTATTATTAATAATTATTTTATTAATTAAAATAATTGAAATATGGACAGAGAGAAGGACTTTTTTGTTGAAACATTTAGTGGTGAAATATTTAGTAATTTTTTTCCCCTTTTTTAAAATTGTTTTTACATGAAAAGTGTTTTTGATTGTATTGGATTTTTATTTTGCACGTAAAGGGAATACAACTAGTCATGTTTTTTTCTGTAACAGTGATGCTATTCTATTCAGAGAGCTCACCATTGACTTCATGTTAAAAACAACCAAAATAAGTTTCCTAAAAGGTTTTTAGCACGTCTGTTCCATCCCCTCCGTCTACCGCCTCGCTTCCATGGTAAAAAAAAAAAAAAAAAGAAGTTGTTTTCCACCAACCTTTAATTGACTTGGTGCTTTTGTGTGCTGCCTTTTACCCACAGGCACTTCATAAGAAGGAGCACAGAGGCTGCGACAGCCCAGACAACGAGTCGTCCTACGTCCTCACCCCCAGCACCGAGGAGAAATACAAGAAGATCAACGAAGAGTTCGACAACATGATGAAAAGTCACAAAATAGTAAGCAACATTTTGGTAGGCAGGCTTTTTTTTTATTATTGTCACATTGGAACAGAAGAATAAATTCTGAAATGTTGGATTTTGTCGAGGAGACGCATTTTTCACATCTGAAAGACAAATGAGAAAATGTCAAAGCCTCTGGTTCATGTTCTATTTAATTATTACAGACATTAAGCTCATGCAGTGTTTATTGCCTGTTTCATGACTGTAAAGCACTTTGAACAGCCTTGTTGCTGAAAACGTGCCATACAAATCAACTTGTCTGGACTTTCTTTCCCTCTAGTCCACAGGTCAGCCGCAGCAGCATTTCATGCATGCAGCATCAGGCAGCACCACCTATTGCCATGGAGCGGGAGGAGGAGGAGGAGGAGTGACTTCCCAGGCTCTAGCTGCAGCCACAGCAGTGCTGTCTGACAGCGGGATCCTCTGCTCGCCTCACACACACACACACAAAAACACAAACTCCTCACAAAGACCTCCCAGCACCGGAAACACAGGTTAGTGTCACAGCATTGTTAACACTTTTAAGGAGTGAACCACAGAGTGACGCTAAAGTGAAGGGAGGCCCAGGTGGCCAAATGTGCTCCAAATGGCCATATATATATATCTATATATAATTAAGAGACCACTTGAAGCAATCAGTTTCTCTGATATTACTTTTTAGAGGTATGTGTTTGAGGAAAATGAACAAAATGAACATTGTTCTTTTATTCTATGAACTACTGACAACATGTTTCCGAAACTCCAAGCAAAACTTTGGTATTTATTTGCAGAAAATGAGAAATGGTCAAATAACAAAAAAGATGCAGTTCTTTTAGAACTCAAATAATGCAAAGAAAACAAGTTCATATTCATTCGGTTCATTGCAGTGGTCTGTACCACTGTACTGGTGTGCGTGTGTGTGTTTGTGTGTGTGTATGTGTGGATTGAATTAAATAAAAAAGATACATGCAATGTCTGACAACAATACTTAGCATGCTGGTGTGTTTGTGTGTATCTGTGAATATGTTTTTATGAATAATCATTTGTGAATGTATTTAACTTTAGAGCAGTTTGATAACAGCTGAGTTTTACTGAAGTAACCAGCTTCCACTTTGTGCACCTTAGAAGTGAAACGTTTGACTGAACTTGAAATTTCTCTAAAGAAATGAAACGTTTCAAGGAAGCACGAAGGTTTGTGAAAAAGATTATATGCGCCTTATGAACAAAAATTATGAAAAAATATCTAAAAACACATTTCTCTGTGTGTGTGTGTGTGTGTGTGTGTGTGTGTGTGTGTGTGTGTGTGTGTGTGTGTGTGTGTGTGTGTGTGTGTGTGT